>LPNX010137663.1:848173-907594 GCA_001517045.1 Pseudotsuga menziesii
GAACAGCTTCAAAACCACACTTAGCAGCTTGAAAGTCTCAACATCAGGCTCTTCATACGGAATGGCGAATCCTCAGTAGCGAGCTCTTCATACTCAATGGCCCACTTATAAGTTAAGTTCACTCCTACAAAATCCAATAAAAAATAATCACTTGTAAAATAGAAAAACAATGAACTATAAATTAGTAAAATAATGAAGCAAATTATTTATCTTGTTCAACAACTAACAACAATAACTAAGATCATGTGCAAAATAGGAAAATCTAATCTAACAAATTCAATTNACAATTGTTTTTAGAGCTCAGAAATCACAAGAAAGTGTCCAACCCAACCATAACCACCAAGTCCTTCACTATCCACGTTTTGTAGTTGCGACATGTCCATACTTAGCCTGGTCTGCAGTGCCAATTCCCGTGGGGCTATCGCCTACAAGAGATAGAAACTATTATAGCATAACTGGAGAAAGAAACATATAATTTCTAATTATTTGTGGAATGAATGCTTTGGATTGCAAATGTGAAAAGAATAGTACAGTAAAAAAAATTCAAGCAAAAAACAACTGCCTTCAAGGCTCTTCCTAGAAGGGCACAGTATACAAGAAACAAATAACTATTTCTAACTCTCTTTATCATTCTGGTAAGTATCAAGAGATTTAAAAATTTCCCAGTTTCTCTCTCCTTCTAAAGGAAAATCAATCTCTTCCTTCTTCAGTTGGTTCTATTTCAAAAGGACCACGTTGTTTGAACTCTAACAACGCAGCAATTTTAGAAGCAAAGGATTCAATATCTAGAAATGAAACACTTTTAGACAGGAATTATTCTTTGGAAGTTGCAGAAGTAAGGCAAAATACCAGGATTCCTTCTTCTGCATGTGAGCAACCTATTAGCATTGGATCTTTGTCAAATCTTTCCCCTACATGGAACTCAGATGGGATGAAAAGTGGAAGTATAGCCACACAAGGTGCTGCTACCAATGGGCCGCAAAGTGATGTACCTATGAGTAATGTCTGTATGTTGGATCATACTGATAATGGGCATAAGACTTCTATACATTTGAGTATTTTTGTTTCCAGTGAGGGGCACAAAATTGTTAAACACTTGGGAAACAGGGATATGATGAGTCATGATTATGGAAAAAGACATTCTCGTGCTAAGGAAATGCCAGATAAACACTTGGGAAACAGGGATATGATGAATCATGACCATGGTAAGGGATATTCTCCTGCTAAGGAAATTTCAGATGGTAAAAAAATCAATCAAGGTGCTGCTAATGTGTATCAATTTGATGAAGACCCCTTGGCCATTCATACTAATATGATTAGCCATGTGACAGATTTGGGGAATAATGATACTAACCTTTCATCCTCAAGAAACGTCTTTATAATAGCTCGAAATCCTGGAAATGGAAATTCCTTAGTCTCTAAAGACAATGCAATTCTGGGAGTCTCATCAAAGATAACTGAACCTTGTAGACTATCTAATCTGACAGAGGAGTGTAGTTATTCGTTGCAAAAACAGGATTCAAAGATTCTTTTATACAGTAAAAAGGTGAAACTTTGGAAGCAATACATGAGGATTTTGAAAATCATGCCATTGGCATGGGGGCACTCACTAAAAAGGAAGAAATGGTATATTCTCAAGTCCAAGAGTTCATCTAAGAGGAATTCTATGAATCTAATGAAGCATGATAAAAGATTTCTTACATCACAAGATACTTTTGTACCTAAAAGGCAAAAGAGGAAACAACACTTGTTGGAAATCAACCTGGAAGTAATGTTGTAAAGAGTATGTCAAATGGCAAGCATTGCCTTAATTATTGCAAGGATGTAGAGAAGTATGGATTGAAGGCATTGCCCATTCAAAATGACTGCGTGCTTATCAAAGCTGAGGAAAGTACCATTCGATCCCATTTTCATCTTGGGTTTGCTCAATGCAGTTTCAGAAAGATTTGTACAAAAGATGGTTTGGGTGAGGCAGAAGAATTAAAAGAGAAAATTGGTTAATATTGGTCACCTAGAAGAAATCACATACAGGGTGTCAAAAACTAAATCATAACCAATGTGAAGTCTAAGTCAAGAATATTTTCATAGTCAATTAAAGAAATGATGAAAAACTTACAAACAAAAGCTTTACCTTATTGAGGCAGAAGAAGCATCAATTCTAGTAATATGACTCTCTTGTGTCTAAAGACGGTTGACAAATTCTTAATTAACATATCCTATAAACATGATAAAAGAGGAATCATATAACAATTGGGAAATGCCATGTTTTATCATAGCCCAGAACACCTATAAGAAGGAATCATGCCCATAGATATAAACCAATGAGAAAGGCCACCCTGATTCAAGGTCAGTGTCCCTGTTTTGTAACTACAATTTTTTGTAGTAGAACCCATAGTCTCACATGCTGACAATCTGCGTACCTGGAATGGGGTGAATTTTTAAATGTTGAAAGACCAATCACCCATCCATCCATAGTAATAAATGATTGTGAATCAGATACTAACCAAAGCCTTGTCTGCCATCATCTTCTTCATTGAATAAGCTAAACTATCAATAAAATGACAAGAAAACATGTTAAGAAGCGAAACGCTACTCCCAAATAAATCATAGACACTCACTAGATATTAATGTAAATAAGCTAAATAAAAAACAGTCACTTGAGGTTTATTATTTCTATACATAAGACATCTTGAGCCATAGACTTGAATCATATCGCTGTATCCAAAGGACTTGTGCATGCAGTCTTCCCACCTGGTGACAGCAGGCCTCAGATCGAACGGCCCAAAATCAAACTCAGCCAATAAAAATGATTTCTAGAATCCTCTGCTCTGGAATTACAGACATGGTACGTGCATAAGAATATTGCTCAATAATATATCTAAATCTAAGCTAAATACAGAAGAGAAATACAAGGAGAGAATCCACACATTGAGTAATTGACATACCCACCATCAACTTTAAATCCAATGCGACGATGGTGTATGCCCTGCCCTCAAGGANGGACAGGTTGGCATTAATATACCAATACCGGTTCCATTGCCCTTTTTCTCATTCATGGGTTCAAAGGAATCATTTGCAGGTGATCTCCATTTTTACGAAAAAGTTGGCGTACGATTCTATACTCAAATAAAAACACTTACATCACAGCAGAAGGATTTACCAGGTCAGGGTGTGGCCATAGTGTCTCCAACTTCACAAAAAATTGAGGCTTTTGCATACTTGGAGAGTATCCAGAAAAATTTTAACAATTAATCCCTAACAGTTTAACACTAGATGCAAAAATATCAGAAGAATTTGAGTTACCTGGAAAGAACCGGAGGATTTCAGCTCTGCAACTAAAGATGTTCTTGCCCGCCTCTTCAAAAGCCTCCACGTCCGGTCTGATGCCCTTTTCATCTCCATTGCAGAGGTTATCATTGGTGGATATATATTAATCCAAGCAATTTCACTCCCCTCCCGCCAATTAACCAACATCAACATTCTATTTCTGTAATAACAAAATCTCCATCGAATTACCACAGCAATTACTAGAATAAACTCCAGGACAAGCTGTCCAATATGGAAACCACCGTATGAACCCTCTCTTCTTCCCCAAGCCACTCGCTCTTCATCATGTCGGCAGTGATAAATTGGAAGGGGCTCAACTAAATGGGGAAATAAGGTGAAACCACCAAACGAACCCTCTATTTTCCCCACGCGGATCGCTCTTCATCATGTTGGCTGTGATCAACTCTGAAGGGGCTCGACTCAAACGAAAGAATGTTAATACTTGTACCTTTTAATTATATCGTATTCCAAATTATCTTGGCCAAAACGAATAGAGTGACAGCTATCACTGCTTTATTTTCCGGTTGTAACGTGTTTGTTTGTGTGGTTCAATATTCATCTTCTTCACTTTTATCCATCCCATAGATGCAATATTAATATTCATCTTCTTTCCTTTTATCTATACCATAGATGCAATATATTTGTTATAATATTATTTTCATGTTGTATCTTAATTTTAAAAGAAAACACAATTCAAATGAAATAAACCAAAAATAATTTACTTATTTTTTTTCCAAATAAATAATAACTTTGTGAAATCATTTTACAAAAAAAAATTGTTGAAAAAATAGACCTTTATCATGGAAGTTTTGTTCAAGCTATTGTGACAACCTGCTATTAAATTAGATTAGCAACCAACCAATTAATGTTAACCCAGTCTAACTTAAAGGCCCGAGCAAGAAGTGTGTAAAGTTGTTTTTAAATTAGATTAGCAACCAACCAATTAATGTTAACCCAGTCTAACTTAAAGGCCCGAGCAAGAAGTGTGTAAAGTTTCATTAGTTGCATGTGGGTGGGAATAAATAGTAAAGTTATGTATGGTAGGTTCATACCCAGGTATTTGCAAGGGCCGGTTTTAATTTCAATTTAAAGGGCATAAATAGTAAAGCTATGTGTTAGTAAAGCTATATGTGATAGGTTTATATATACTTGTGTATTTACAAGGGGTTTTAATTTCAATTATTTATATTGCTTTTGACAAATAAAAGACAATATAAATAATTGTATTTCAATTGACAAATAAAAGTTTATTAAATATTTTAACCAAAAAAATGCAAAAATATATTGTTGATCTTTCAATTTTTTACAATTTTAAACAATTGAATACTCTTAATTAATTTCTACATGAAAAAAATGATATATTTTCAATGAAACTTATTTTAAACACATTAATTAAGTAGTCATATGTGTATCACAAATTTTACACTTCATGAGTAACAATATAACATTAACTATTTTATTGTAATTATTTTCAAGTTGGAGCACACTTCATTATATCAAAAAAACTACTTAGACTATGCCATAACCATGATATTGGGGTATCCACGTGCAATTCAAGCTTGAGAGATGTAAGAATTATGATAAGAATTCGGCACCTAAGAAAAAATAATACACAACTCAAAAAACATTAAAAAAAAATTCTACAAAATTATATCAAGCAATTAGACGTAATTAGTTATAAATTAGCTAGCATAACCGGGCTTGGGAACGTCAAAACTGTTTTCCATGCTAATGTAGGCCACTATCCTTATCTTTATTGTCTTTATACCAAAAGGAATGATAATCAGGAAGAAGACCTAAAATTATGGACTTCATCTTCAAAGAATGCCTTGCAATTACATTGGTTATTAATCATAATTAATTAATTAGGAGTGATTATAATAAGAAGATCACAAGAATAAAAAATGACCAAATAAACGACCAATTGTCATGTGATCATTTTTAGTCTAGATATCCCGTGACCAAATTTGGTCATTTATCTTGGTCATTTTCAGTTGGTTTTAATCTAGTGACCAAAATTGGTCATTTATCTTGGTCTTTTTTAGTTAGCTCACTTAAATTTATCAATTTTGGTCATTTATCCCTTGAAAAAAATTGTGGTGACCAAAAATTTTGGTCTCCTGGTCACTAATATCTCATTTTCCACTAGTGTTTGAATTACATGTCAGTAATCTTTATCATGTCTGTCCTGATCATTGCAAGAACTACTGCTGTTGGCAGAGCTGGTTCTTGGACCCCCTAGATTCCATGACTGAATATCCACTGGCATATCTCTCTAATTATGATCATGCCATTCTTCCTTTACCAGCATTCTCTGTTTAGGTTTTTTGTTGCGATTTGGTGTTTTCATGATTTTCTGAACTCCTGTCAATGGATAAGCCACCCAAATGTAGCTCGATGGGAAACTTGTTCTCATCGATTTCCAAAAAAGAAAACTTTCACCTTCCCAAGCAAATTCAACTATTTCAACATTATCTCCAGTGCTTACTGTTGTTATTGTGTGGACATCCAAACTAAAATTTAATACAGTGGGACAACCAAAATTGTATCCATTTGATGAAATTATTCCAGGTGTATCTGCTACTCTAATATGAATTGTGTAGGTTTTGCTAGACCTAAAATTTGAACTTTAGAGTTTCAGTATTGCAACCCATGTTTTAGCTTGTAACTCGTAAGGAGAAAGTGGCATCCAGACAAGACTTTCACTTTCAAGCAGCAATGATTTTACTCTAACAGTAGAAGCATTCACCCCTTTCACTGGCTCACTGAAATGAAGAACTAAAGGGATGCCTTCTGAAAACATGCAATGATCTGTACCAAAGGGAGTATGAAAAGAAGACACATATGCATGTGACTGCTCAGTAAAATTTATAATCAGTTGTGAACCATTGCAAGGCCATGATGTCTCTAGTGTTGGACCATTTGGTGCGATTATTTGTCCTAGCAGCCATAAATGATAGAACCAACCACTCTAATCTTCTGAATCTGTGAATGGTGTTTGTCGAACAAGTTCATATTCCTCATTTAATTCCTGTTCTTTTGCACTGATTGCTCCATATTTGTTCTTTAGTATGTGTGATAAGAGTGCACTTCAATTATGCCATGAAGAATAGTTACTAAAATTCTCATTGATCTTCTTTGTTGTAAACTTTAACTCGTCCTCATCAAAATAATTTTTTAGCTTTGCAACGAATCTGCGGTAATTCCATCCATGAAAATTGCGTGAATCAGCTTTAAAGAACTGATCTAAAAGTTGGAACTCGTGATCTAAAGAGGAATAGCCCATATTTATCACCCATTTGCAGTGGTACCATGCACAATATTACTTGTAGTTTCTTTTCAAACCTCTCTCCACCACTCGAAATTCTTCATCAAGAATCTGCTTGATTAGAGTGCTGTCTGATTCAGATTCCAAAATTTGCTTGACAGCAAGTTTTCGATAGTTCCAAGTAGTGTAAATTTAAGGGTTGATTTCAAGAAGATTGGCATTTAACTGCAGAGCTTCTTTTGTATATATTTTCTCACGGTTGTAGTGCCCCATATTTTGACTCAGGCATATTTATCACTCAGATTTATTACACTGTATTTACTTATTATCTGTGGACTCAACTATACTTCATAAACTATATTTTGGCATGTTATATGTGATTATTTACTAATGTTATGATGTTATCAGGATTATGCTCTAATTATGATATTATGATGTTATCATGCTTATATTATTCTTTGATCATGATGTTACGATGATTAACATGCCTATGTAGATGCTTTGATTATAAGGTTATGATGATTATCATTTATATGAAATTATTGTGCTTATGTGATTATCAGGCGGTAGTCGTCATCAGATTCATTTATTTATTTCATAACAAAAACATATAGTTGATTGTAATCCTTGATATGATGTGAAATGTATGATGAGGTACATGGGCACCCATCCATGATGCGATTTTTTTTGTGATTTTATGTGATGAAATGAAATAATGTTGATAATATCGACCAGCTATTGATTTAATATTGTTATGAATGCATGTTTGCATAGTGCTAACCTGCAGGGTATAGGGGCTATGTGATAGCCAAGTGTGTGATGCAAAGTATGACTCAATAAATATCTTGAAGAGAGCCTTAATTTCCAAGTGATGGTACGATGACACGTACCAATAAACTCGATAGCAACACAGTATGTTTTGATGAGTATATACCCAGTATGTTGAGAGGGATGGATGCATTTCCCACCCTATGTCCCTTTGATACCCGAGGTCGTGGGAGGGCAGTGCTGAGACACGCTCCCCAAGTTGTTGTGATGAAGATGTTCGGATGCCTGCTAGGAGAGGCTAGGTTCGCTAGTTAGCCGATGCTACCGCTCTCAGGTTCTGTGTGGGAAGGTCAGTACAACTGGCATCCACTTTGTACTAGCAGAGGAAGGAAAGGGAGGATGCAGAAGTAGGTTAGGATGGTTTGACATATTAGTTATTATTGTTGAGTGTTGGACATTTATGATACCGGATTAGTGATGGTAGGTACCAATCTTAATTGACTGATCAATAAGAACATAACTGTTAAATAACTCTGAATGTCAAAGAAATCATATTTGTCTTGTCGCGTGAAATATTATTTGTATCAGCTAGAATTTAGGTGTTTTGGTTATAGTACATGTGTAGCCTGTGCATGTACTGGCCATGCATGCACACCTCACACATGCACGCTAGTATGAAATATTAATTGAAAAACATTAAACTTAAATAATTGGATGGGTTAACTAAGTAATTGTGAATTATTTAAACCTGCAAATGTACCTTATTTATTAAAAATCAATGTGCGAGGGGACTTAACAATAAACATAAACATTTCGATGTTATCATTTTAATCAATTAATAATAATACTGCAATTAATTATTTATTGATTAATAATAATTATTATTATTTTATTTTTTTGTCATTATCTATTACTATTATTATATATTATTAGTGTCTATTATTAACTTATTAATAACATATACTAAATTACAATATTATTATTACCATTTTACCATTAGCATAAAACATTAATAAACAATATTGGGTAAGTTTATGACAGTTGGGTATGTTTTAAAATTAACACGTTAAATTCCATAGGATAAGCATGTAGTAATTTCCCACCACCTCATCGGGGGTGAAGAATTGTACAAATCAAGAAAATCTATTTACGTGTACACAAATGTCTTAAATAAACTGAATGGATTGGACTACCCAAGGAAAGAAATAATTAATACTTATTATTTTTATGAAGGAGGCGGTAGAAGAGGAGAGGCAATGGAAGAAGGAAGGGGAAGGAGGTATAAGGAGGGCGATCGAATGGTTGAAGAGGGGGAAATTTTGCAGAGTATTTTGGGGGAAGAGAATTTTTCCAGAAGAAGGGAGGAAAGAAGGTGTTGGAAGAGAAGGGAATAAAACTGGAGGAGGGGGTTAACTCTAGAGGGGGAATTACACTCATCAAACAAGGAAGTTGCTATCGGTTTTATCAGCACGTGGGCTCGGGGGCTAGGAAACCCGTCGGTTTCCTAGGGCCAGCAGGTTCAACGCTGGTCGACAGGGTGGATCATTCGAATTGGCATCAAGGCTCAGACAAGGGAGAGGCAAGGCTACAGGAGCAGGATTCAGGGACTATCTTCAACTTAAGTTCAGGTATTTTTCGATGTAACCCTCTCGTTATTGCATAAATAAATGAATCCAGAAATCAAAATAAAAATTCAAGTCATTTTGCTCTTACATTTTAGGACTTAGTGCTCTTCCCGGCAAGCAGAGCACTACAGAATGGTATCAGAGACCTAGGTTCTAAAACTGGAACCTAAAGGGGCCCTCTAGGAGAAAAATAAACATTATATGGAAGATAAATCAAAACTAAAATTTTACACACTGTAAAATAAATAAATTGATGTATAGTGTTTCTGTAAATTGAAGGTTTATTACATAAGTAGAAATAGGTTCTAACTTACAACGCACAGAATGAGTGAATATTTTGAGAACAAAATTATCCTAAATACCATAAGCTGAATGCTAGTAGCATACCCAACATTCTCTTCTTTGCAGAACCCTCCTCTTTCATAACCTGAATCAAAAAAAAATTACCTGCAAAAAAAAAAAAAACAACAACAAAGGTTTAAATTCTAAACCCACACCCATCTAAACGCAAGTTTGATATGCACCTCAAGTTTGGGAAACACATCTCTAGTTCATATAAACGTAGATCTGTATCAAATATTGGAACTCAAAATATGAAACCTCAAGCTTTACAAACTCATCAAACCTGGATTTAGATGGGTTTATGCTAGTATAAGACTTTGTAAGTAAATGTCATAGAATTGGAAATCAAATGAATTTTGATAAGAAAGGCCACTTCATGCTCATGAAGATAAATCGATTAAGATGGGCTTCTTGTTAGAGAAAATCCACGTTTCTTAGCATTCTGTTAATACCGTCTGTTAATATCAATGTCGAGTTTAACCAAAATGGTGCACATTTCAGTTCTCTTAAAGGAGCTGCCGAGGTAATTTAAATTTAACACTTATTGTACTTAATTTCTTTTAATCCATTTTCCTGTAATTTATTTATAACTTATGCTGACATATCAGTCAGTGAAATGACCCTAATTAAAATAAGTACATCCTTGCTTGAAGGAAAATAATACAGGCACTCTTTCTAAATCGTTGGCCAATTGAGACACAACTGCCCTACAATATACTAAGCGATACACCGAATTTTATTATTTCAATAGTAGATATGCTTAAAATATTTAGAATAATAATACAAGCTTCATGCTTTAAGCATTGATTCAAAACTGTATGATTTTCCCCTCCAGCTGAACTAAATAGAATCATTCATACTCAAAAGACAGGAAAACAGAAATTCTGAGAGAATTAAGTGCAGTTTTAGAGAAAACATGATTGCAAATAGTTAATATCACCCTCCAAAAAAAAAAATATTTCAAACTTCTTAACTACAGCCACCGCATTCTTCTTGTAAAATGCTAGAGAATTCAGTAGAGATTTGAAACGAGTACCTTTTGTGATAACACGTGCAGAAGGCACCGAGTTGCCAAATCTATCCAAGCCAAAGAAGGCACCAAAGCTCCCACACTATCACTACACATTGACAGCAGCACCATTGAGAAAGGTAAAACCATCGAGGTTAACATGGACACACATATAATCAATTTTCTTTGTCGGTAGGAGCATTACACATATACAAAAATATCCCCCACTAGGGCTGTAGAACGCTTTACTTCTCTCAGCACCACTATGAGATAGCATAAGCTCCAGATAAGGAAAAGAAATATATTCAAATCTGTGTTATGCATTAAAATATTAATAGAACAGAGACCATCATGGATGATATAAAAGCATGCAGTGCGTCTGCATAGCCATCATGACAAATAATCAGAACCTGATGCCACTTATTTCAATTTCATATTTTTCAGCCATCTACTTCGTAGAATTTACCTCTATGCCCAAGGGTTTATGTTTGTGTTGTCAAATAATCAATGATGTAGCAATACAATTATATAAGAACAGAAATATGCAGACAAATTACTTCACTATCCAGTACATCCATATGCTTTGTGGCCGCCTCCTGTAAAATATCCAACAATTGCTCCAGGGTGAAGGTTTCCAACATTTTCCGTATATTTTCCACGGTTATATACACCACACCATTCTCTTCAGCCTTTCACTTTTAAATCGCATAGCAATGTAGATTTGCTTCCCCTCTCTAAATCACAGAGCAGAGTAGAGTTTCCCCTCCTCTCTAAGTCAGGGGTACTGGGCATGGAAACCTAACATGAAATTGGAGGAAGGGCTCAGAGGGTCGCCATACAAGAGAAAGGATATCACCCGGTGTAAGCCAAACCCTCGCCATGGAGCTTAGCTCGAGTTGTAGGTTGCAGAGCTCCTCCATCTGGAAACGATTGTAAAAAAATGAGATATTGGCACGCAGGCGTGGAAGGAGTATCACCTTTTTAAAAGCCATCCTTATTCAGCTGAGGACTCGTGGATTACCGACACATGAGCTTCATGCATGGGGAGCCTCATGCATGTGCCCGTGTGGCTTACATGCACCATACCTTCACGTGAGTAAGGTAGGACAGCCTTCTGGAAGGTGGATATAATTTTACGTAACATTATATTTTAAATTACTCCAATGAAAGAGCACTACGTATTTATTAAGATTCCTTATTTCTAAGCCACATGGCATAGTTTTTAACTAAGCTGCCATATTTCTAAGCCACATAGCACAGATTTTTACTAGGCTCTCACACCGTCCCCCATTATTATCAATAAATAAACTTTGAAATGAAATGATCCATATTTCAGTTCATCTTAACACTGTTCCCATTATAGATAAATAATTTTTTTTAAAGAAACGATTATTGGAGCACATCAATCGTCTCCGTAAGAGAGACACATGTTTCCTTCTTCTAGGGAGTTGTTTTACCACCCTTCTTTGATCTCTGAGAAATGTCTGTACTGTAGCATGGGTTGAGGGAGGTGAAGGAATGAGTTTATAATGCCACGTAGTTTTGGAAACTATATGCATTAATTTACTCCACTACAGGTTGTCTGGCTGTAAATTACCACCTACTCGGCCAGGTCAGTTAGATGAACCACGAGAACCATCTAACATGTCACACCCTCCCACAAGTACACTGTTCCTATGCTCATAGGTGTCGGCTTTTTGTTCCACTCAGATTTCTAAAGGATTAGCATTCATCTCAACTATCTACCAATCATGTGTTCATGCGTGTAGGCTTTAATTTTTTTCTCCACTGAGGATTAGCGTCCATCGTAACTATGCCTATAGGCGCTTATCGGCATTGAACAACATTAAACCAACCAAGTGTACATCACATTTTATCTTGTAGCCTTTGTTTAAACAGCCAGCTATCTTTACAAAACTAAGTACATTTTAGCCTTTGTTTAACAACCAACTTATCTTTACAAAACTAAGTGGTTGGTTGTGCCTATCACCACTTTATTTGTAAACAACATTTACTTATCTTTACAAAACTAAACGGTTGGTAATGTTAGTGGGTGGTAACGTTATATGGCATAAGATATGGTAACGTTAGTTAGTCTATGTTATTGGAAATTCAAGTATTAAACTTAAGGCATTACTGAGACTTTGATTGATAGTCGAAGAGGCGAGATGGATGTAAAATAAGAAAAACAAGACACTGTTGAGACTAGCATTATGAGCTGAACATTAAGGTAGATATTAAACCCCAAGATGAAATCATTTAATGAAAGTGACTATGCAAGTTTTACGCAAATATTGACAATTTTCCTCTATGCATAAATATAAGCATTGCATAACTAAATTTTATCTCTGCAATTATTAGATTGAGATAATAATGGCATAATGTTGTTGAATATGCCAGGAATTATCATGGTTCAAACATGCAGAGGTCGAGGTCAAGGTCGAGGTCAACCACCCTCACCACCACCACAGACCCCACCACCGACACCGCTAAGGACAACCTCCAGTCCTGAGATGGGGGTGATATTGAGATCCTTGGAAACCATCATGGCCACACTAAACAGGCAGTCAAAGAGGATCGTAGAGGTAGAAACCACATAGGTGAGCCGAGAAAACTCTGAGAGGGCACAAGGCCCAAGGCAAGAACTGCTTCAGGACATTTCTAGAGAGCTGCAGAAGATCAAAATTCCCGAGTTCTCAGGAGGACGACCAGGTAAGCACGCTAAAGCGTCGCTCGAGGGTATGAAGAGGTGCTTCGCACTAAATGAGTATACCTCAAGTTCCAAGGATAGAATGGCCATCTTTCAGCTAAAGGGCGATGCCCTAAATTGGTGGTTAGACCTCGAGAAACAATTGCATCTTACTCCTTTGTCTGTTTCATGGGAGTTATTCGAGGAGAGGTTCAACATGAAGTATCTTCCGGCTTATTATAGGGAACAACAGGCGGGTTCCTTTCATGCTTTAGTATAGGGAAACATGACGGTGGAAGAGTATGAAGCTAGATTCATGGAACTGGTAAAGTATGTCCCATACTTGGACTCGGATGATTGATAGGTGAATCGATTTGTGTATGGACTCAACTACAAGATCAGGGCCGCAGTACGGATGTGGAAGCCATCTTCAGTTGCCATGGAAGTTGAGTATGCTCGCTATGCTGAGGATATGTCAGATGCAAAGGGAGGAATAAAGTTGATAGGATCCAATCAGTATGTTACAGGGAAGGCCCCACAACCATACTTCAGAGGAGGACAATCCAGAACTCCTCCTTATGGTAATAGGTTCACCCCGAGAGGTAACACTTCAGCTAACTCAGTATCACAGGCTTCGTCAACAAACCATGGGAACCAAGGACGAACACAGGGCAATTCCTATATAGGATTGGAAGGTTTTAGAGTATCTAGGGGAAGGAACACATCCCAGAGGAATTCTCCTAGCAACATGCAAGCACCACCTAATGTCTCTTGTTGGGGATGTGGAGGTCCTCATTTTCAGCGGGATTGTCCTAAGGGGAAGACCAGCAGCAGGCAGAAGGAACGAAAAGCATCCATGAGAAATTCTGATAACACTCATCAGATTCATGCAGCTGTTCACAACCACCAGGAAGAACATCATTCCACCGTAGTAGAATCCACTGGTAAAGTAAACAATGTCAAACTTAACATTTTATTTGATCCTGGTGCAACAGATAGTTTTATTTCACCATATGCATTAGATAAATGTGGGTTGGCAGCCTGCGAGCATGATGATTTTGAATTGGTTGAGATGGCTTCAGGGGTTAAATAGGAAGTAGGTCTTAAGGTAAGGGGGTGTCAAGTTGACTTAGGAGTATGCACCACTAAGATGGACGCTTATGTCATCAATTTAGGCACCTATGACCTCATTGTCGGCATGGATTTGTTAGAAGGCCATAGAGCTTTCATGGATTTCTATGCGAAGAAATTCTAGTGCCTTGATGATGAGGGTCTAGAAATTCAAATCCAGGGTCGAAAGAGGAAAATATCCCTCTGTTTCATCTCCGCGGTGAAACCTAAAAGGTGTTTAAGATAAGGATGTTAGTTGTTTGTAGTTGAGACAGTGAGTGATAGTAAAGGACCTTCCTTGAATTCTTACCCAGTATTATCTGAGTTCAAGGATGTCTTTCTAAAATAAATTCCACAACTACCTCTAGAACGAGAGCTTGATTTCATGATCGAACTGAAACCCGACGCGGAGCCGATCTCAAAGACTCCTTATAGAATGACAACCCCTAAGCTTCGAGAGTTACAAATCTAGTTGAAAGAGTTGCTAGACTTGGGACTAATTAGACCTAGTATCTCAACATGGGGAGCACTAGTGATCTTTGTTAAAAATAAGGATGGATCTTTGCAACTGTGCATAGATTATAGGGATTTGAACAAAGCCACAGTAAAGAACAGGTATCCTATACCAATAATTGATGACATATTTGATCAAATGAAAGGTGCATCAGTCTTCTCTAAGATTGATTTGCAGTTGGGGTATCACCAGCTCAGGATTAAAGAAAATGACATTTCTAAGACTACTTTTCGAACTCAATTTGGGCATTATGAGGTCGTAGTAGTACCATTTGGGTTGACCAATGCTCTAGCAGTATTCATGAGCCTCATGAATAGTGTCTTTCGGAATTACTTGGACCACTTTGTTCAAGTATTCTTAGATGAAATTCTTATATATTCTAAGAACGAGAAGGAGCGCGAGGAGCACTTGCGATTAGTCTTAACTTGCTTAAGGGAACATAAACTATTTGGTAAATTTTCCAACTGTTCTTTCTTCCAAAAGGAGATTCACTACTTAGGGAATATCATCTCAGGAGAAGGGATCTCAGTGGACCCAGAAAAGGTGAAGGCCATCGAGGATTGGCCAATTCCAAAGAATGCGCATGAGGTGCGTAGCTTCATGGGATTAGCAGGGTATTACCAAAGATTTGTGGAAGGATTCTCCAAGATTGCAAAACCCATCACCACCTTGCAGCGAAAGGGAATCCGATATGAGTGGACCAATGAATGTGATGTCGCTTTTGCTAAATTAAAGAGATTGTTGACGAGTGCACCAATCTTACGGGTACCAGACATGGATAAAGACTTCATGGTATGTACTGATGCCTCGAAGCAAGGGTTAGGAGCAGTTCTAATGCAAGAAGGTGGGGTAATAGCTTATGCATCTCGTAATTTGAAGCCTCATGAGGAGAAATATGCCACACATGATCTAGAATTGGCAGCAGTAATGCTGGCTCTAAAATTATGGAGACACTACCTAGTTGGCAGAAGTTTCACACTTAAGACAGATCATCAGAGTTTGCAGTATATTTTTACACAAAGGGATATAAATGCTAGGCAACGATGATGGAGTGAGTTCATGAGTGAGTATGACTTTGGTATCTCATATATCAAAGAAAAGGAGAATGTGGTGGCAGATGCTCTAAGCCGAAGGCCGAGTATTTTCTCCTTAATCCCCTTGAGAGTGGATTTGCAGGAGAAAGTGCTCGAACAACTCTTGGGAGATGGTTGGTATATAAAGGTAACCTCAGATATTCAGAGTGGGAAGAAGTGTGAGTCAAAGTATT
This sequence comes from Pseudotsuga menziesii, assembly GCA_001517045.1. Taxonomy (NCBI): domain Eukaryota; kingdom Viridiplantae; phylum Streptophyta; class Pinopsida; order Pinales; family Pinaceae; genus Pseudotsuga; species Pseudotsuga menziesii. The sequence continues at coordinate 864,093 of LPNX010137663.1, forward strand.
ATGGGTACCATATTGAGGAAGATGGGTTGCTACAGTACCAAGGGAGGATGTATATCCCTAAAGAAGGTGATATCAAGGAAGCAATCCTTAGAGAGGCCCATAGGGCACATTATTGTGCACACCCTGGAGTGAAGAAGATGTATGCAGACATGAAGAAGCTCTTCTTCTGGGCCGGTATGAAGAACGATGTAGTGGATTTTGTTTCGAAATGCCTAGAATGTCAGCAAGTCAAGGCAGATCATCGACACCCAACCGGTCTCTTACCGCCTCATGATATTCCTGAGACTAAATGGGAAGTCATTTCCATGGAATTCATTGTGGGATTGCCCCTCACATCCTCGAGACATAATGTTATACTCGTGGTGGTCGAGAAACTGACCAAAAGTTCCCACTTCATTCCAGTGAGAGACACTTATGATGTGACGGATGTAGCAAGGGTATTCATAAATGAAATTGTATGCCTTCATGGAGTTCCAAAGAAGACAATTTCTGACCGAGACCCTAATTTTACCTCCAAATTTTGGACAAGCATGCAGTCAGCATTAGGGACCCAGCTGAAGTTAAGCTCAGCTTATCATCCCGAGACAGATGGGCAGACAGAGAGGGTGAATCTGGTGATGGAGGACATGCTTAGGATGTATATTATGGATCAGCAGATACAGTGGGAGAAATATCTTCCTCTAGTAGAGTTTGCATATAACAACAGTCATCACAACTCCATTGGTATGCCTCCATACCAAGCATTGTATGGGAGACCTTCCAGGACTCCACTCAGTTGGGACAGGTTGGAGGATCGTGTTTTAGTCGGGCCTGAGTTCCTTCAGGAGATGGAAGAGCAAGTGGTACAGATGAGGAAGTGGCTTAAAGAAGCACAGGATAGACAAAAGAGTTATGCTAATGCACACAGAACTGATAGAAGTTATGAGGTAGGGGATCACGTATTTATATGCATCCGACCGAATAAAAGTACCATTTGGTTTGGAAAGGGAACCAACCTGTCACCTCGCTTTATAGGGCCATTCGATATTCTTGAAAGAATTGGACCGGTAGCTTATCATCTTGCACTGCCACCCCACTTGTATAGGACTCATAATGTATTTCATGTTTCAGTATTGCGACATTACATAGCCGATGAGTCTCACAAGATTCATTGGAAGGATTTGCAGGTCTCAGATGAGGGAACCTTCACGGATGAACCATTATGTATACTGGATCATAGGGTTCGACAGCTCTGTAGTCAACACGTGGACCAACTTAAGGTCCAGTGGGACAAGTATAGCCCAGGATCTGCTACCTGGGAGGAAACAGAGACTATGCGTCAAGATTTTCCCTCACTATTTTGACCATAACTTCAGGACGAAGTTTCCTGAAGGGTGGGTGTATGTAGTGCCCCATATTTTGACTCTGGCATATGTATCACTCGGATTTATTACACTGTATTTACTTATTATCTGTGGACTCAACTATACTTCATAAACTATATTTTGGCATGTTATATGTGATTATTTACTGATGTTATGATGTTATCATGCTTATATTATGCTTTGATCATGATGTTACGATGATTAAAATGCCTATGTAGATGCTTTGATTATGAGGTTATCATGATTATCATTTATATGAAATTATTGTGCTTATGCGATTATCAACCGGTAGTCGTCATCATATTCATTTATTTATTTCATAACAAAAACATATAGTTGATTGTAATCCCTGATATGATGTGAAATGTATGATGAAGTACATGGGAACCCATCCATGATGCGATTTATTTTGTGATTTTATGTGATGAAACGAAATAATGTTGATAATATGGACCAACTATTGATTTAATATTGTTATGAATGCATGTTTGCATAGCGCTAACCTACAGGGTACAGGGGCTATGTGATAGCCAAGTGTGTGATGCAAAGTATGACTCAATAAATATCTTGAAGAGAGCCTTAATTTCCAAGTGATGGTACGATGACACGTACCAATAAACTCGATAGCAACATAGTATGTTTTTGATGAGTATATACCTAGTATGTTGAGAGGGATGGATGCATTTCCCACCCTATGTCACTTTGATACCCGAGGTCATGGGAGGGAAGTGCTGAGACATGCTCCCCAAGTTGTTGTGATGACGATGGTCAGATGCTTGCTAGGAGAGGCTAGGTCCGCTAGTTAGCCGACGCTACTGCTCTCAGGTTCTGTGTGGGAAGGTCAGTACAGCTGGCATCCACTTTGTACTAGCAGAGGAAGAAAAGGGAGGATGCAGAAGTAGGTTAGGATGGTTTGAGATATTAGTTATTATTGTTTAGTGTTGGACATTTATGATACCGGATTAGTGATGGTAGGTACCAATCTTAATTGACTGATTAATAAGAACATAACTGTTAAATAACTCTGAATGTCAAAGAAATCATATTTGTCTTGTTGCGTGAAATATTATTTGTATCAGCTAGAATTTAGGTGTTTTGGTTATAGTACATGTGCAGCCTATGCATGTACTGGCCATGCATGCACACCTCACACATGCACGCTAGTATGAAATATTAATTGAAAAACATTAAACTTAAATGATTGGATGGGTTAACTAAGTAATTGTGAATTATTTAAACCTGCAAATGTACCTTATTTATTAAAAATCAATGTGTGAGGGGACTTAACAATAAACATAAACATGTCAATGTTATCATTTCAATTAATTAATAATAATACTGCAATTAATTATTTATTGATTAATAATTATTATTATTATTTTATTTTGTTGTCATTATCTATTATTATTATTATATATTATTAGTGTTTATTATTAAGTACTTATTACTAAGTTATTAATAACATATACTAAATTACAATATTATTATTACCATTTTACCATTAGCATAAAACATTAACAAACAATATTGGGTAATTTTATGACATTTGGGTATGTTTTAAAATTAACATGTTAAATTCCATAGGATAAGCATGTAATAATTTCCCACCACCTCATCGGGGGTGAAGAATTGTACAAATCAAGAAAATATATTTACGTGTAAACAAATGTCTTAAATAAACTGAACAGGTTGGACTGCCCAAGAAAAGAACTAATTAATACTTATTATTTTTATGAAGGAGGCGGTGGAAGAGGAGAGGTGGTGGAAGAAGGAAGGGGAAGGAGGTATAAGGAGGGGGATCGAATGGTTGAAGAGGGGGAAATTTTGCAAAGTATTTTGGGGGAAGAGAATTTTTCCAGAAGAAGGGAGGAAAGAAGGTGTTGGAAGAGAAGGGAAGAAAACTGGAGGAGGGGGTTAACTCCAGAGGGGGAATTACACTCATCAAATAAGGAAGTTGCTATCGGGTTTATCAGCATGTGGGCTTGGGGGATAGGAAACCCGTCGGTTTCCTAGGGCCATCAGGTTCAACGCTGTTCGGCAGGGTGGATCATTTGAATTGGCATCAAGGCTCAGACAAGGGAGAGGCAAGGCTACAGGAGCAGGATTCAGGGACTATCTTCAGCTTAAGTTCAAGTATTTTTCGGTGTAACCCTCTCGTTATTGCATAAATAAATGAATCCAGAAATCATAATAAAAATTCATGTCATTTTGCTGTTACATTTTAGGACTTAGTGCTCTGCCTGGCAAGCAGAGCACTACAACGGTGGGTTTTTGAAGAACTGTGTTTGCAAGGATTGAAGTCCGACGGCCTTGGCCATGTCTTTCTCTTGATATATTCCATCATTTACGGCTTTTCAAGACCTCCCTTGCATTGTGATATCCAGAACCTCATTCCAAGCTTAATGCAGGTGTTAGAAGTTGATTCCTGGACTGGCTAAGTGTCGAATTGAATGCTCCAAGTGTCTTCAACTCTCCAGCTTACCTCTAACTGTCACGCTGTGAAACCCTATTTCTTCCTTCAACTGCCAATTTCCAATTTTTTAGCAATGTGTCTCCACCTTGGCATCCACCAACTTCGTAATCTTCAGTTTGAGAACCTCTTTGCATACATCTTGCCTTATTCCACTCACTCTCAACATTTGCCATAAATTTGCATACAGTTGCCACGATCTCCCTCACATGATGACCAGACACCTGTTTCAATGATAAACTTAGAAAAACATGTATCAAATGTGATAATTGATGTATTTAACACTTTAAGAATGAATCCCCCAAAAAAATCGGACTGAAAAATGACTATTTTGGCAAAAACGATTTTCCTATAGTGCGCTAGTGTAACTTTTTTTTGGCTAACACTACAGGAATCCCTGTTTTGTGATTTTTTAACCAAAACTCCAAACCAAGTGCTGCTTTTTGGTAAATAACTTTAAGTAATGTCTTATGATATTTCTTTAGAACCTTTTAGAAATATATGCATCCTATAAGCCCATAAAAACCATGAAATTAATTAAATCAAGCAAAAATTAAAAAGAAAATCTGTAAAATCAACTATAAACATAAGGCTAAAATAAAAATATTTTAAAATAAACCAAGGTCAAAACTTAAAAACAATAAGAAAAATCATATTTTTAAGACAAGCAAATGGTTCAAAAATAGAAAACAAAAACAGGCTATAACATGTGGCTCCTGCTGCGGGATGAAGTCCTCCCTGTGAGGCTTCAAGAACCTGTAGACTAGTGCCTTCTGTAACCAAAACTTCCTTCTTTTCTGCAAAACATCCATTGGGCTATGGATTCTTTATTCAATCCTTCAGACACTGATATATACAATGAAAATCAAATCTCTTTCTTTGAGGAACCTTCCATTTACTTAATCAAATTGTAATCCCATTTCCAATGTAACCAGGAAATTTTTTTATCAACCCACCAAAACTTGTTTCCAACTCCGAATATATATATATAATCAGAAATATTGGAAAACATGAAGAGAAAATATATAAAAACTTATACACACTTTCATCGAATGGGGTCTCTAAAATAACAGATTTATAACTTAGTATTGACTCTAAATAATCTGCTACTGGATCATAAAAAATTTCATAAGTTACCTCTTCATGTTCTATGAAAAAAATAGGCTATCCATAAGAATATTTTGTTCCATGAATATCAAGCAGGCATTGGCGAAAAAAGACATCAGGATCAGCCTGAATTTTCTCCATAATATTTTGGATAGTATCATCAATAATGTCAACACTTTGAACCTCCTTTTCCACACTGTCTTCAAATGAATGACTATCATGGATTGGCTTTTTTTGTTCAAGGATAATAGACTGAATGCATTCTTGAATCTGCTGATCAAATTGTGACATATCACACACCTCACAGACTTCTGGGTCTTTCTTTTCAATTTCATCATCATATTTATTAAAAATTAGAGCATCTTCATAATGATTTTGAACAGCAGATTTATCATAACCATGAATATAAGTAACTTCTGAAAAAATGTGAACAGCCTGGCCTTCATCGAAAGTTAGTATCAAAACCAAAAGGGATAAAATCTAATTCATCACATAATTCTTGTCTTGGAACCCTAATATCTTCATCATAACAAGGAGCATTCTGAGAAATTTCTAATGATGCTGCTAAAGGTTCACCTTTTCCTTCAATACAAAGCCGATCTTTAACACAACAATGATTTCCAACAGTTTGTTGAACTAGAGATTGATATTCAAAAGGATTAGCATTCAAATGGTTATTAACGTTGTTGAAATCATTATGAGAATATTCCAAACTATCTATATTGGTCTCATCACTTGAATAATCTTCAACCTGACCTAAAACAACAACTTGATTATCGTAATGATCATGGAATTCTTCCTTGACAGCAGTATCTGAAAATGTTACCTCTTCATCTTCAACAAATTCCGAAACTTAAACTTCTTCATGACATGTTTTGAACCCTTGATTGTAGTTATCATCATGATTTTTTGAATCAGAAATTGTATTATAAAAATCAACCTGCTCACAACAATCTTCAAAAAAGAATTCAACTGAGAACACATACTTACAGTGTTTTCGAAAACATGTGTGGAATTCTTTCAGTGAGGAAATGCTAGCAGCGGGAAGAGAAAAATACCAATCTCGTGCATCTTGCTCGAGTGAGTACATGAAATTTTTCATGAGCACGTCTTCATGTTGTATATTTAACTGGACCATACATCGATGAAATTTGATGAGGTGATCTGAAGGATTATCCTCTTTGCTTTCTCTAAAATGTGGAAGACAATCTCCCCAAACATCCATAGTAGGTACTGAATTTGGAAAACTTGGAACATCAGAAAAACTGAAAGGTGCAAACCTTCGAGCCAAAATAGCTTCCGTGGACATTGGCCTCTGCATCTTGAAATAGTGGAGTCGCCAATCAATTTGTCAAGACATATTTTGTTTTTTTTCTCCTCAGAAAGAGGAAGGGGTGACAGTAATTCAAATTAATTAGGGATGCATAAAGCTAGGGATGACTGAAACCTTCTAATTCTTCTAGTTATTTTCAGTATCTATTTTGGGTCTGAAACACCCAATTGCAAAGGTGAAACATGTCTATTTCTAGTTACAATTCCCTTATTAGCCACTATGGAAAACTGGTGAAAAGTAGTCTATAACATATGCTGGTTTAAGTTCACCTCTTAAAACCAGTGAAATGATAAGTATCCCAGGGAAAAATATGTTTTCAAATTCGTTCCCCGGCAACGGCGCCAAAGATGTTTGTGCCAGAAATTGTTTCCAGACTACAAAGAAACAAGGCAACACAATCTCAAATATTCAATCAAACAAAACTAGGTTTTTAGGGTTTTTAAAAGGTTTTTCTGGTTGTGACGTTTGGTGATAAAAGGGAATACATTCATAATCCAAATAGGAACTAAATCACAAGTAAATAAAAATAGAGATGCATAATATAATAACCATGTATCCAACAGAACATAACATTGAAGTTCATTCACAACTGACAAGCACTACAAGCATAAAGACTATAAACCAGCAAGGAAATTATCAATTGTGTAGCTAAACAAGCTAGAAATGAAGCCAAAACACAAACTAAAGGGTAAAATGGAGCATATATTTCATAATATGTTCATCAAATACACATGAGAGTCAAGTACTTAGCTTATCAATCAATCAAAAGACCTCCTCAAGCCATCCAAAAGTCGAACCCTCTCCCTGTACCCTTGTCCATCTTTTATAATTACAAAGAAGTAGTTCTATCTTCCCTTCATTAGGTCGAAATTGAAACTACCCAGCAGTTACATTAACTAACTTTCAACTAATTGACTAAAAATAGCAAAATCGGATTCCTGGTAAATATGGCGAATTTCTGAAAAATAGGTGTCAAAGAAGCCTCCATATCTCTCAATCCGTGACACCTGTGTAAAAACTAAGAAATATTTTTGTGAATGGGTCTGTGATGGACAAAAACCTCTCTTGGTTTTTAAAAATTCATCTCCAATCAATCATAATATGCCCCGCAAGATGAACACTAAAACAGGAATATATTAAATATTTTAAAAACCGTGAAAAATAGGCTGCAAAGATTAAACTGAATCTTTCAAACCTTGATAGTTGTTGCAAAACTGAGAGAGGTTTTTGTGAACGGATCTCTTATGAATAAAAATATATTTTTGTTTTCTAAAAATCATCTCCATCAGCTCGTGGTCTGCATTCAATTTCAATAACCCAAAACAGGAAAAAACAGAGCAGAATTCTCAATAATCTTTGCATTTCAATATCCTCTTTTTCATCTGAAATTTCTTCTGCAGGTACAATATTTTCAGCAAGAAATGTCTCGACTGATGCATCATCCTAAATAGGCTTGGTCTTGTTATCAATTCCTGCATCATTTCCATCAAACTGGCTTGTTGTTGTTTCTATTATGATAACTGCCTTTGAATTACATGTCAGTAATCTTTATCATGTGTGTCCTAATCATTGCAAGAACTACTGCTACTAGCAGAGCTGGTTCTTGGACCTCCTGTATTCCATGACTGAATATCCACTGGCATATCTCTCTAATTATTATCATGCCATTCTTCCTTTACCAGCATTCTCTTTTTAGGTTTTCTGTTGCCATTTGGTGTTTTCATGATTTTCTGAACTCCTATCAATGGATAAGCCACCCAAATGTAGCTCGATGGGAAACTTGTTCTCATCAATTTCCAAAGGAGAAAACTTTCACCTTCCCAAGCAAATTCAACTATTTCAACATTATCTCCAATGCTTGCTATTGTTATTGTGTGGACATCCAAACTAAAATTTAATACAGTGGGACAACAAAAATTGTATCCATTTGATGAAATTAATTGACGTGTATCTGCTACTCTAATATGAATTGTGTAGGTTTCTCCAGACCTAAAATTTGTACTTGGGAGTTTCAGCATTGCAACCCATGTTTTAGCTTGTAACCTGTAAGGAGAAAGTGGCCTCCAAACAATACTTTCACTTTCAAGCAGCAATGATTTTACTCTAACAGCAGAAGCATTCACCCCTTTCACTGGCTCACTGAAATGAAGAACTAAAGGGATGCCTTCTGAAAACATGCAATGATATGTACCAAAGGGAGTACCAAAAGAAGACACATATGCATGTGACTGCTTAGTAAAATTTATAATCAATTGTGAACCATTGCAAGGCCATGATGTCTCTAGTGTTGGACCATTTGGTGTGATTGTTTGTCCTAGCAGCCATAAATGATAGAACCAACCACTCTGATCTTCTGAATCTATGAATAGTGTTTGTCGAACAAGTTCATATTCCTCATTTAATTCCTGTTCTTTTCCACTGATTGCTCCAGATTTGTTCTTTAGTACGTGTGATAAGAGTGCACTTCGATTATGCCATGAAGAATAGTTACTAAAATTCTCATTGATCTTCTTTGTTGTAAACTTTAACTCGTCCTCATCACAATAATTTTTTAGCTTTGCAACGAATCTGCGGTAATTCCATCCATGCAAATTGCGTGAATTAGCTTTAAAGAACTGATCTAAAAGCTGGAACTCGTGATCTAAAGAGGAATAGCCCATATTTAGCACCCATTTGCAGTGGTACCATGCACAATATTACTTGTAGTTTCTTTTCAAACCTCTCTCCACCACTCGAAATTCTTCATCAAGAATTTGCTTGATTACAGTGCTGTCTAATTCAGATTCCAAAATTTGCTTGACAACAATTTTCCAATAGTTCCAGGCAGTGTAAATTTCAGGGTTGATTTCGAGAAGATTAGCATTCAACTGCAGAGCTTCTTTTGTATAAATTTTCTCATGGTGGTTTTTTGAAGAACTGTGTTTGCAAGGATTGAAGTCTGGAAGCCTTGGCCATGTCTTTCTCTTGAGATCTTCCATCATTTACGGATTTTTGGGACCTCCCATGCATTGTGATATCCAGAACCTCGTTCCAAGCTTAATGCAGGTGTTAGAAGTTGATTCCTGGACTGGCTAAGTGTCGAATTGAATGCTCCAGGTGTCTTCAACTCTCCAGCTTACCTCTAATTGTCACACTGTGAAACCCTATTTCTTCCTTCAACTGCCAATTTCTGATTTTTTAGCAATGTGTCTCCACCCTGGCATCCACCAGCTTTGTATTCTTCGGTTTGAGAACCTCTTTCCTGAAAATCTTGCCTTATTCCACTCACTGTCATCATTTGCCATAAATTTGCATACAGTTGCCATGATCTCCCTCACATGATGACTAGACACCTGTTTCAATGATAAACTTGGAAAAACACATATCAAATGTGATAACTGATGTAGTTAACACGTTAAGGACGAAACCCCCAAAAAAATTGGACTGAAAAATGACTATTTTGGCAAAAACGATTTTCCTGTAGCGCGCTAGTGTAACTTTTTTGGCTAATGCTATAGGAATCCCTTTTTTGTGATTTTTAAACCAAAACTCCAAACCAAGTGTTGTTTTTTGGTAAATAACTTTAAGTTATTTCTTATGATATTTCTTTAGAACCTTTTAGAAATATATGCATCCTATAAGCCCATAAAAACCATGAAATTAATTAAATCAAGCAAAAATTAAAAAGAAAATCTGTAAAATCAACTATAAACATAAGGCTAAAATCAAAATATTTTAAAAGAAACCAAGGTCAAAACTTAAAAACAGTAAGAAAAATCATATTTTTAAGACAAGCAAATGGTTCAAAAATAGAAAACAAAAATAGGCTATAACAGTTGGCTTCCCCATCAGCTACCAAGTTTGATTAGTCAGAATATTTACATCTGATCTAAGATCCAAAATAACTGAGTCAACCTCATAATCTTTGATCTGGATGTTCATCCTCATTTCATTTCCTGTCTTCCTCTTTTGTAAGGAGTTCGCTACGGAATCCTTCAATGTCTTATCCTGGTGGTACAACAACTTCTCAATCTCGATAAGCGCTTCGGGATCCCTTGCTAGTGACAAACAACTCTCAAAGAACTACTGCAAGGTACCATGCTGTCATGATGGTCTTGCCTCTACAGATGGATCAAAAGCAGACGACATGTCGATAATAGGTAAATTACCCTGATTTCTCGCAATTGCATGCTTAGCCTCGAAGAAGGTATCTTTCTCCATCGCAATATAAAATTATACCTTTTTCTTTCCAACTAACTGAACTTGCTGATGCGGTCCATGTTCTCCAGTTGTCGGACTGACGGTAGGGACAATCCCAATGTCGACATCCTTCATTCGTGGTTCATCTTGAATTTTTGTAACCGTCAATCCTTGATTCAGGTTCTGGGATAGATTCAGTGGTGGGTTCTGATTTAGTGGCAACTTCCTTGACTGAGTCTATGGCGGGATCTGATTTTGCATCATTGGCTGGTTCTAAGTCTGCACATTCTACAATTAAGGAATGTTTCCATCTTTCCATCTTGCAATCAGCTAAGGGAAATTTTCAACATTATGCTCATTAGCTGCACAGTATGTACACTTTGCATGAGGACACTCTCTCTAGTAGTACCCAAATAATCCATAGGTATAACACTGGATTGACTCTTAACCTCATCCTCCTCCTCATCCCCTGAATCCTCCATGGAATCCTCCTCGGATGACTCCTTGCTGAAATTAAGGTTGGGCCAACTACTACGGGGGTTTTGGTTGCTACTGGACATAGTGCGTAGTTTGAACATATTATGGCTGAGGCTGAATGAGCGGTGCCTGATTAGACTGCGGTCCTGGTGCAAACTGCGGCTACGGTACAACCTATGGCAACGACGTAAATTGTTGCTGCAGTTGGGATGAGATAAACTGCATCTAGGGTGGTGGTGTATACTACACCTGCACTGCTGGCTATGCCATCTGTGGCTTCACTTGCATTTCCTGGGGGTCCTCACCTTTCACAAAGTATGAATCATATGTCCTTTCATGGAGCAAGTCATAATCTTGAAATTTTTTACAGTACAGACTCTCTTCCTTCGTAACAATATTTTTTGTGTAGCCGCAGTTCTCATGTCTATGCCCATAGACCTCACATATGTGGCACCATGGTACACCAGCGCAGCTCAATGGGTTTGGGACTCTTGAAAGAAAATAATTTTGGAACGTCGGACACGTATCCTTAGTGTGTTGGCCCGTATGACATCAGGTGCATCAAAGTTAGTCATGATATTCCTTATCCTTCTTGATATATTGCAGTTGGAGCATCATATTGGTCAACTATGCTTGAATCTAGTTCATTCTAACCGCGGTTTCTCCTACCAGCGATGCTTCTAATTTCATCGTGATTTCCAGAGCCTTGCTCTGCATTGCAATATTTTTATTGCATCAGTGTTTGTCAGATATGTGGGACATGCACAGTGATGAACCACTCCTTTTGTTGAACATCACTCACTTGGAAGCTGACTCGAGCCATCAACATCTTAAACCGTTTATAAAATTCCCAAATTGTTTCATTGGGGACCTACTTGATTTCTTTCAACTCGGTAATGTACTGAGCCTCAGTCTTTGGCTTCTTGAATTATTCAAATAACCTCTTCTGGATCTCATCCAATTTTTTCGTTGTACCTCCTTGAGGAACTAGCATGAGTCTCATGTACCAATCCAGTGCATGACCCCAGAGGGTGGTTTCCAGCTGAATTTTCTTGACATTGTCATCCACAGTATGTCGGGCGGTCCAGATCACCTCGCACAAGAACCAGTATTGCTTTTGATCATCAGTTCTGTTTCCATGAAATATTGGTAGCTTCATTTCATTGCCTGCCATTCTAGGCCTTCTTCCTCCAGATGTTACTCTACTGCTAGACTTTTGTTGACACATCAGGAAAGTCGATGTAGAATGCGCATTTCTTCCTGGTGGTGGAGTAGTGCACGGAGGTGTGGTCACATTACTGCTGGGGTTCGAGCCTGTCACTATTCTGGGTGTAGCCTGGGCTTGGTCATCCTCATCTTCATTGAAAGTTCACTTTGTCACATGTGGTTTTTCTTCGTGGCATCACACTTTGATCACAACAGGAGCTTCTTCTATGCTCTACCTCTTCTCTTGAAACCTTGCTCCTCCTCTTGTACAACCACTTGTTTCCTCACGACCTTCCTAATCTCACCAAACTCATGCCCATATACCCCTTACCTTTCCATGCATCTCCCCCCTTTCGTCGCGGTGTCCATAGCCCCCACACACCAGAGTTCCACTACTCTTGGTCCATCTTCAGAACACCTTTTTCACATACAAGTTGTTTAATAGTACAAAATGAGGAATTAGCTACTAGGTGACTAAAAATTCTAGTCACCATAGTTTTTTCAAGTGATTTACTACTAAATATGAGCAATTTTGATTGATCCAACTATAAACGGCTAAAATTAACGAATAATTTAGTCACCAGTTAACAAATATGACTAGATAATAAGTGACAGAATTAAAAATGACTAACATAAACGACTAATTTAGTCACGGCATAAAACATGGCTATCTAGAAGAATATGAATTAATCATTTATGTTAGTCATTTTTAATTGTGTCATGAAAAATTGCAAATTTGACAATGAAGTGTAAATTAAATTTTGTAAACTGTAACACCTTCTATTAGTAATATTGGTGCCATGCACCTCAATCTTCAGAGATCCACCAAACGAATTGCATGAATTTTCTCTTGACCATGTTTATCCTTGCTACACCATTGAAGCAAACCCAACTAAGTGCGTTCCAAAGGAAAATTAGGTTCCTACGTCAATTACGAATTAGGTACTAGAACCAATACCATATCGATACCTATCTAGAAGAACCATAATCGTACATCCCCTCGAGAACCGGCCATTCAAATGCACCTCCTCCACGTAGACTTACCAAATGCATCCAATGCATGGCAAAAAAACACGTCCACTTTGGATTTGTGGGCTGAAGGTATTGTTCGACCCCTGCTCCCCTATTTTTTGCACTCGATACCCTATTTTTTCAGATGATAGGTCGGTTCAAGATGTTGCAGTGACCAGTCGGAGCACTTCAAAGATATGGTTCTTGTCACTCCGATCATGTTCATCACTCCAATCAATAACCAGTTGTTATGGATTTTTACAGGTCTCAATGCTGCCAGACTTACTGCTTCCACTTTATATTCACAATTATCACCATCTCCAGCCTATGCGCTCATAACCATATGCATTTTGATCTTTCAGCCTAAGAAAAGCATGAGCACCCTCCTGCAATTCCACTATTTGCAAAGGTCACTGGTTTTTGCACATCAACATTCCTCACATGCTCCAAAGGAAAACTGAAGCAAACATTAGAAGAAGTGATTAAACTTTGCAAGGAGGTTTACTTGTTGCAAATGTCATTGTAGAGCAGGGTTCGAACGATACTTTCAACCCACAGATCTGAATTTGATGTGTTTTTTTGGCCATGCATTGGATGCATTTGGTAAGTCTACGTGGACGCACATTTGAATGGTCGGTTCTCGAGGGGATGCAGGGCCCTCATCTATGGCTGTCGTCGGTCGCCATCCCAAAGAGTATTGATCATATTTTGGTACCGGTTGGAGTCGATGATTTGGCCAAGAAGTGGTGACTATGACTGGCTTCCGGGCCAAATCATCGACTCCATAGACTACTCCATTTATAAAACTAAAAAACTTATACGATAATTATTAAAAAAATATAATATATAACCAATTAACATAATTTATATAATAAAATAATAAAAATAAAACAAAAAAATATATTCTGCCACCCAACTCTCCACCCACCTTTGTTAGGGAATGATGGAAAATTTTCCTGAACCCCGTGGAGATTTCATCCTCTAATTCCATTAATGAATACTCAGCTCGTTGGCACCAAATCTCCTATCCAAACTGTAATATCATTGAGGAGATTGGTATGGATATTTACCACGGTTGATGGTTTATAATTTCGGTATTACCATCACTTCCAAGATAAAACAACACTGGAGAGAACCTGGAGGCTCGTGAAGAGACGGGACACAAATTTTGCAGCTCTAGAGTCAACATCTCCTTCTTTCCTTACAAAATCCCTAGTAATTTTCTTGGTTCAGTGTGAATTGATAAATTTTTCCTGATTATAATACTGAAATTTTCTTGGTTTAGTGTGAATTGGTAAATTTTTCCTGAAGAATAGGTAGCTAGGTTAAAATCACTGATAAGTTTCTTTTTACTGGGAATTTTTATCATTTATCCTGTGAATTGACATTGACCCTTGGTATCGAATCAACTACCGACATCACCTCGTCTTGTGTGCTCACTCGTCTATGCGACATGTTACTAGCTCGCGGGTCTCAAGTTGTGTCAATCCAACCGACCACCTACAAATTGATCTGGACCTACAACTAGAACCCATGGGTTTGCTTTCTTAGCCACGTCCCACCTAATACCCACCCCATTGAACCCCTCGATAGTTGTCCCAGGTCCAAGTAAAATGACATCTAATATAGAATGGACATCCATGTTGAAAATGCCATTTTTGTGAGGACGCTCTGGTACAATACACAGTTGCCACAAATATTGATTCCATGAGAGGGGCGCACTCCCTATTTACTGTCCAAGTCATGTGGTACTAGTCTGTAATTCATCTCTGCTATTTAAGTTGACTGTGTGGTACTAGCTTACAGCTGATGGGTATGCAATTTGGGAGGTGTTGTAGACAATTTGAAGTTTGAGTAGCTTGCTTTAATGTTGTTTGCCGATATGTCTGGTACCAGGGGTCCTCAAAAACTAAATAGCTTCTCCCACTTGAAATGCTAAAGGAAACTGAACATGTTATGTGAGGAACACTATTAGTAGAATATCTTCTTCTTCTCCAAGAAATTCGACTGTGAGGCCATAAACATATAAAGTTGGTAGTTGTGGCAAGCGATGAGACTATAATTCCAAGATCAGTTCCACACCGAATGATACCTGAAACATTTCAGTGCTATCAGTCAGCCCAAATGAATAATCTTCTTACAATGATCTCATCAAAGCAGACATCCCTTGTAGATATTTTTCTCAATTAAAACTAATTGTAATCCAAAAAAGTTATGAAGCCCGACACAAAAATGTCCTTTCCTTTAAGGACATATTCCATCAGCATGATTCTCACTTTGCAAACTTATTTAATCCCGGTGGCTCTTTTGGAATATACGTATTCTTTAGGGTAAATTATGGTTCTTAGAAGACCCTATGTTATAATCATCCTGAGTTATTCCATCAGCATGATTCTCCCTTTGCAAACTTATTTATTCCCGGTGGCTTTTTTGGAATATACGTATTCTTTAGGGTAAATTATGGTTCTTAGAAGACCCTATGTTATAATCATCCTGAGTTATGTATGTTTCTTCAACCATGCTTTCAAATGTCCATTTACATTCTTTGTTGTTCAATTCAAATTCATGCTCGTGGTAAACTGAGCTAGAGGAAGAAATTTCTTTGGCCCAAATAGCATAAATTTTCAATAAAACCAAGAACGTAATGCCACCCAAAAGGATTAGACTCAATACAATTGCAATAGAGATGCTAGCTATTGCTCTCTTTGTTAGTTGATTCCTTCTAGATATTGAAGATTCCAATGAAACCAGTGAGCAGGGAGCCAACGACTTTCCAAAGAGTCCAAGATTTCCCACAAAATAGATCCAATTCCATTTGGAAGCACTCAATGGAAACTGTCCTTGGAGAAAATTATTAGATAAGTTCAACTCAGCCAAGCTTCTAAGATCCCCAATCTCATCAGGAACTTGACCGCTAAGTTGATTATTGGACAGATTGAGAAATTCAAGCATCATTAAATCCCCAAGTGAAAAAGGAATACTTCCAGACAAAAAATTACCACTCAAGTCTAGCATGACTTGTAGATTACCAATATTTCCAATCTCCACTGGAATTGATCCTATCAAAGAATTGTATGAGAGCCTCAAGTCATAAATTTTTTCATGGTTTTTTATAAAAGAAGGGATTAGTCCAGAAAAGTTATTCTTCTGCAAATAGAAAACATTCAATGAAATAAGGCTCCCCCCCTGCCTTGGTAAACTACCCCAAAGCTCATTATTGTCAAGAGCAAGAGTGAGTAAACTGGTATAATTCCCAAGTCGAGATGTAATTGTTCCATTAAATTCTATGAAGGAGAGTTTTAGCTCTCCAAGCCCGCAAAAATCCCTAAACCATCCAGGGATAGGTCCAGAGAAATTATTATTATTCATATCCAGATGACTCAGATGCGTGCACTTAGCAAGCTCTGCAGGTAGCTCACCAGTGAGCTTATTCCAAGATAAGTTCAACAGATTGAGCTCTAGCATCTGGCCAATCTCTTTAGGAATGTTGTTGTTCAAGCCATTCCTACCTAGTCGATGAAGGCTTAAACCTTTGGAATCAACTAGAATCAACCAATTGGGATGGGATTTCCCGTGAAAAAACTATTATTTGTCAAGTCCAATGTTTTGAGAAAACTTGAACCACAAAGAGGAATTATGCTTCCATTCAATTTGTTGTTCTAGAAATTGACATTAGTCAGGTTTTTCAAATGAATCAGGTCTCTAGGAATAATTCCTTCAAGGGAATTATTATATAGAACAAGCATCTACAAACCTTCAAGCATTCCAAATGATTGTGGAATTGTTCGAGAGCTTATTGCAAGAAGCTTATTTTTTTTATTTCTTGTCCAATACTTCGCTTAACTCTTTGTGTTAAAAATATATATATATATAAATTTGTTTTCTTGAGTGGATTGCTTCCCCGATAGCTTCTACTCTTTACACATTGTTTGTGTTTATTTGGATAAATGTCCTATTTTTTTTCCCATGAAGGTTAAGGTATATATACATTATATATGCTCTGATGGCTAGGAAGTGAAAGCTATACGAGAAATCCACTAGCAATTGTCTTAATTTAGTAGTGGATAGCTTTTTCAGGTTGTTTTCCAATGGAATGGCCTGAACTAATATATAGTGTCTAGTGTCTTGGAGAGAGTGGCATCAATTGTGTTCCTTCGAGATACATGAGACTTGATGACAAGAAACCCTCAGAACAGAATCTTGTGGAAGAGGAGATACCCATCATAGATATCTCCGATATCTATAACGAACGATGGAGAAAGACTGTGGAGGAAATCTCAGATACATGTAGAGACTAGGGATGCTTCCAACTGATAAATCATGGAGTTTCTCTAGAGCTTCTCATGGCCGGACATGAGGTATCGAGAGAGTTCTTTGATATTCCATTAGAGGAGAATCAGAAGCACACAAATGATCATCTAACTTATGTTGGATATGGAAGTCGAATTGGTGTGCAAAAAGGAGGAATTATCAACAGGGGGGATTACTTTTTCCACCACTTTTTTCCTCTTTCCATACGAGAGGAGCACAAATGGCCATCCAAACTAGAGGAATATAGGTGATGAAATAATAGTCAGTGTTCCCCATTTTATTCAATGGCGCAATTTCATGCTTTTATTTGGACTAATTAGTTTCATTAGCACACCTACATAGTTTGTGGTTGGATCTGGTCGATGGAGATTGAAATATAGTTATAAAATGGAGCGGAAGCAGACAATACCCTAGAAAAATTTCACTCCAAGCCTCCTGAAAACCCTCTTGTATTGCATCCTCATATTGAATACAAAAGGGTAGTTTTACAAATTCAACTTTGGGACTATAGATGTTGACATGCACCCTACACAAAATGCATTATCCCTCTTATTCCAAGAGGATGAGCTCTCACCATTCTTGATTTACAGATATCTAGGATGCAACCAAATCCTCACATTAGCTCACCTAAAAAAGCTTCATTGCTTCTCTGCACAGGCTGGTCTTCATATGACTTCTGTAATAGGGATAGCATGTCTACATAATTCCTTCATTCATATCCCTATACAGCAGGCTCTGCAAGATATGATTTTTCCAAATGTTGCTAAATCTGTCTGCAAAGTATGCATAATAAAATGTCAAAACAGTCCCTAATGTGTTGCCTTAGCTACTGAGGTAGGCCAGCAAGCTCACACCAATTTGCATTACTGGAAATAATGCCTCCAAATTCATGTGCATGCATTTTGAGGTGTAATATGACCTATGCCTACTATTATTATGGTTACATATAGAGATTGAATAATATTAGTCTTTTTTCCATTTTTACCTTAGGGACATTGTGTCACATACATGGAGTGAAAATTAACATTATCTCCTCGGGAATCTCTGATATTCCATGGACTATATTGTAATGGTTTTGCACTGAAACAGTTTATTGCTAACATTCTACTCTGACATGATGAACTTTTATTTGTTGAGTTCACTATAGGTGAATAATTGTGATTTTTCGCAATTCTATGGGCTACATTATTAGGAACTTACATCCTTCAAAGTGGTAAATGATGCATGGAACTTTATGTAGAGCAGGTCCATCTGCTCTGCTTGATGTCGGTGGTGAACATAATGGACAACCATCAAATGGCTGGAGAGGGTTGTGCAACATTACATCATATAGGCCTTACTTCAATGTGGGCACATATGTTGTGGTCGAAAGAATTATTGGTTCATTGTATCCACACAAAGCAGACTTTATTGAAAAGATTGCCTAGAATCTTGATATGTAAGTTTAACCAATGATTATATAAGATTCTACAGTGAATGTAGATTATTTTTTGAATGATTAAAGTGTTTGCAGACCCGTTCAATTAAAATGGATTTTTATATAGTTTTCTTTCTCTTATTTAAATGGTAATGATGGTTTTTCCCCCATAATTGTGTATGATTTCTGGGTATTGTCATCTTAGCATAAGGAGTCATGGATTTCAAATTTCCAGGTTTAAGGAGTTTTTTTCACCAAATTCTAGGTTAGCAAAGATCATTATTTTGTATGTTTTTAATGTCAACAGCTGTAGTTTTGTTTCTGCATCTTTTATATGAATTCCTTAGAAACTAGTATGGAAGTTGGCCTCCTGATTGGATTAAAATGTTTTAAAGATACATACACAACATGAATCTTGAATAGGAATAGATGGTAAAAAACAATCCAAACGTAGGATAAAATACTAGACTATACTTATTTAAAGGTCATATACACTGATGTGATCCAAAGATGCAAGCGAAAAGTTATATGCTGTAAAATTCTTTAGACAAGCATTCCTATTTCCCATATGATTCCAAGAGTATTTTTGTGACATATTTTCCCTAGATTGACAAGAATGAGATGTGAGTTTCACAACAATGTAGCAAAAGGCATGCAATGTAGTCTTCTAATTTCTATTATGTTAGGACCTATTTTAGATTGAAAACACAAGCGCAAAGAAGAGAGTGGTAATTATAGCGTTGGCATGTATGCATGCCTACCAACCAACTAGGGTATGAGATGACTAAATCCAACATTGCCTGCACATTGTTGCACCTATAGGAAAAATGTATTGCTGGCAAAAATTCTCACCATGCTTCTCCTCCAATGGTTGGCACTATATGGTCAACACTAATGGTTATATACTGAAAGATAAGTTATATGCAACACCCCTCCTTTACCATATAGTTACCAGAAGATGCCTATCTGGATTCTAGTTTCCGGTAGCCTCTTAGACATAAGCTCAGCTCATTTCATAACCTAGCAAGATTTCTATTACCTTGACATGTAGTAAATACTTGTAAGACATCACACACACACACACACACACACATTAAAATCCTGAGCAAATGTCTCACCAATCAGAGTAGAAAATATACACACATATAACTAGAGCTAACTATTTCCACAAATTATTTTGTGATGTAACCTTTCTGGACTTCACCATGATCATGCTGTGTTCAGAATGCTCTCTAGCTTAATACATCACCCTAAGGTATAATTTCCTATGGCTTACGGTGATGAAATACCATGTACAAACCAGTACAGTATAATTATGGGCACAACTGAATAGTTGTGTACCATTTTTAAATAACCATGTACCATGAGTAAGCATGTTCCAATGTTCCATTTGTAATTGAAAACTATAAAGATGTGTTAACCATGCATTTAAAACCTCATTTTCAAAAATGTTCTCATTTAAAATAAAAAATTCAGAAGATAAATAGAGTGAATGCATTGCAAAGAACCTCAATTCTATAATGAAAATAAGAATTCTAAAAACAAGGATTCAGAAAATAAGAAGAAACCAATAACAACCAACAGCTAGCTAATGCCTAACAATCTTGCAAGGGAATTTCGTCTCTTTGGGGACTGCATATCTTGAAGGGGTGAAAGTTTGTTACAGATATGTACTAGAGGATTTCTATAAATCTATATATATCCTTGTGCATCCTTGTAGTAAATGATAACCTAAATTCATGAAAGAGAAAATTTGATGCAAAAAATTGGCTAACTTAAATATATAAGTGCGATGTTGATGAATCTATAATGGGCTTATGAGGTGCAAGACCACATTAAAACTCAACATAAGTTATGCTACAATAGATCAGTATGGCAACCTCAACAAGGGACAAATACGACCAAGGTTCAAGCAGGTCTCATGTTCTCACATCATCAAGTGACTTACTCATTTATGACACACTTCTTTAGTTCTATGGAAACTTGGAAATTGCTATTATTTTGAACTTTCAAATTTCCAAGTTCAGGAGGAATTGCACCAGTGAGAAAAGTGCTACATTCAGAGAATTTCACCAGTGAGAAAAGTGCTACTTTCACTTTTCTCTGAATTATCTTTGTTGGTTAATTGCTTGGAATTTTCTCTGAATTATCTTTGCCAGTTGACAAATTTGGCAAAATGCCACCTTTGTCATTCTTGACTCTTGCGTGTAGTTCACCATATTCCTTGTCACCAACCTGGCATGCAATTCCTCCTTCGCTTGATTCCTAATAGCATTTAGACCTAGGTTGCCAATGTTTCACTGTTGATTTCCCCAATCTCTCATGACTCATGAGTTTTGAGTCAGCAAAGACTTGGAAGTGCTCCAAACCTATCTCCTCTACAGCTTTTAACAAAACCCATAAAGCATAAATTTCTGCCATGTTTTCTTTCCCAGCAGTGCACTTTAAATGAAAATAATGTTTTTAATCTCAGCAAAAGGATAGCCCCAACATCACATATACCTGGGATCCTTTGACTTGTTCCATTAAAAAATCCCCAATCATGATCTATGCCTGGCATCAATAAGATTCTGTCAAGTTGCTTTTTTGGGATGATCTTGTTGGTATCCATTGCCAATTTGATCTTGTGGGATATCTAGATAGGGGTAAAGGTCAAATACTAGAAGGCCATCTGGCCCCTGGTTCACAAAATTCTATATATGAACATAGAAGGAAGTAACTAGAAGTCAGTAACTACCTTTATCTGTTAGCCAGTCTAGGAGACAATGAACCAGAGACATCTTGTTCCATTTGGTTAAACCCACTAGAGCTTGGGTAACCTTCTTCCAAACAATCAAAGAAAATGTGTAGTTCGCAAACAATGGTCTACAGACTTAGCACTAGCCTTACAAAGAATGCACCTATCAAGCCCTTCCTAATTTCTCTATTGGCCATTATCCAATGTTAGAGTTTTTTTTTGCTAAAGCGAGTCGTAAAATAGTTTTAGTTTTAAAAAGGCATGCCAATTTCCATAGCTCTCCACAACCAAACTCTTTCTTCCACCAAATATTCTTCAATTCTGGATGCATAACCTAACTTAATGGTGTAATCCCCTATACCACTGTTCTTTGTCCATTTTATTTGATCTTCATCTTTAGATAATGTGATAGCACTATGATTTAGAAGATTTACAAAGGAGGTTCACTCTTCCGCCAAATTCCCTTGAAGATTTAAGGTTTCCGCAGACAACCAATGTTGTGACCAAGCATTTCCGTAGACAACCAATGCTATGAGGCCACATACCCAAATAAGATTATGTTCTATACATAGTTTGGGAACTATTTCTCACTTCTTCCTGCACTTGGATAATCTCCAACTTATTTCATATATTTAAAGGGAGCCATTTTTTATGGATAAGAGTTTAGCCCTAGAAAATGTAAGCTTTGATTACGTTAATAATAAGCTGGTTTGAAAGAGAAATTCTCTATGTGTGTAATTGTTCATAGCATGTTTGGTGGTTGATATGTTCTATGATCACCAAGATATTGAAGAGTTTTGACTCTATAATCCCAAGAATAAGGCACTAATCTACTTGAATTCAAGACTATAGATCTATTGCATATCATAAACCCTTGTATTGATAAGTCTGATATTATTTTAAGGTTTTGAGGACATAATTAATAATCTAATCGGGGAATCTCCTTTGTTCCATAAGAGAGATGAACTAACGTGAGAGCAGTGTCCGCTGAGCTGACAATAGGTGGAATTTCAAGTTTCCCTATGTTTGCATCTTTACTGTTAGACTTGAATATTTGCAAGTGCAAGTCTAGAATGTAACATATCTGATTCTATCCTATTGGATATGAGGAAGAGCAACATATCAAATGGCATTATTTCAGACAAACAAAAAGATGTAATTTCCAAGACTGTATATTTGAATTCCTACGGTAAGCCATTCTGCTGAATATTATTATATTTCATAAAAAAATGGGGGGGGTCCTGATGGAGTATCTTGGAGGCCTTCACTTCCATACTCAAAGAGAAATTAGTTTATTTGAAATCAATGTTGCCAGCAAAAAGGCCTTATTCATTGAGGTTAGGGAACAGAAGCTAGAATGACATCTAGAAATCGGAACCCTAAGAAAGAAACCCCACAATGAAAATATGGAAGAAATAATACTACCAACACTATGCAGTAAAAGGGAAGAAGTAGGCCTCATTGCAATTCTTGCAACAAAGATTAGTGGGAAGAAGAATTTTGGAAGCTTCAGCAGGAGTTAAATCAAAGAAACAAAGATCCTTGCTGAGCCAAAGGGAAGGACAACATATTGAAGGAGGAGATGAAGTATATGAGAGGTTAACCCTCATGGTTTACTCTCAACCTCCAGCAAAGAAACAACATCCAAGAAAGGAGAAGGCAAGCACGAAAGAAAAAGAGGATCTTTTTCCATCCAAGGATTCAGTTCAGGAAATTTGTGGTGAATGACATTGTTAACTTGGGAAGCCAAAATAACATCATTTCTAAGGCATTTGTCCAGAAGTTGGGGATGCAAATTGCTAAACACCCTGAACCCTACCAACTGGGGCTTCAAATTGATAAACACCCTGAACCTGACCCATTGGTATGTCTTCAAAAGGATGTTCAAATGAAAATCACCCACCAACGAAAATAAAAAATTTCCATTTCATCCAATTAAATTCACAAGTTTGAATGTGATGTGGTGCCCCTCAATATTTCTGAAGTAGTTTTTGTTAGTCACTAATTTTGGTACTGAGATGTCAATTTTCTTCGAAGAGAACATGAGTGCAGGATGCTTAGAGATAGAAACATTAAAACCATACCTAATCAATGCTTATAAAGGAAAGCATAAGGCATAAAATGAGGTGAAGAGTTTAGTCAATACAAGTAAGCAACTTGGAGTGAAAGTAGTGGAGCCACAAGGTGATCATGCTCTAGACACAAAGTGTTCAAACAATAGTTTACCTCTAAACATAGAGGTAGAATGTGGAATAGAAGTGTTTTCTGGATCAATAGGGTTTTACCATTTTTGTAAGAACAAAATCCCCAAAATATGGAGGTCTAATCCATAGTGTATTGGAAAAAGAGGGGAAGAACACCATATGGCAAGAACCACCTTCCCAAGAAACCTGCAGTTGGAGAACAGTTTTGGGGGCGAAGGAGGAAACCCCTATACAGAAAGGAGGCAAAGGAAGGGTTCACAGCAAGAGATGTAGGAAGCCAAAACAGAGCAGAAGAGATAGGAAGATTGAAAGGTTCACAAGTGGCTGCTGTAGCCAACCCATGTTGACAAAAAAAGAGATAAGGAGAGATGGACATCACAGGCTTTTTGAAGGAGATTCACATCAGTCTATATGCAGCGACAACATCCAAATTCACAATAAACCTGAGATAAGCAACTATGTAACCATTAATATTCTCTAATAAAACTGATTTTCATTGGTGGTGGAGTTTCTCCACTTAAATGCTTGTGCATTGTCTGCAATCCTACTCTATCTCTTTGCACTGTAATTTTTATCTCATACATTGGGTATTAAAATATTGTTGCTAGAAATTCAGTATTGCTATTATTGTTCGGTTTGGTGTTTTTTTTTCCCTGTTAGGTTTGCTCAATATGATAGCAGGCATCCAAAAAATCAGGGAAACATTGGAGATTCAATCTTTGATATCTCAGAAATTTCAGACACTACTTTGTTTCAAATTTTCAAACTAAGGAAATTTCAGATAATTTGTCAAGGAATTAACGTACAACAATAGGTTTGTGAGGATTCCCCTAAATATTCTTAATGAGTGCACAAATCTAATCAAAATTGTTCAGAAATTTATAATTTATCATAAATTGTAACAAGATAAGTAAAGCTCACAAGTAAACAAGATGACATAGATCAGGTGACCTTAGCAGTTTCCATTATTAGGTGATACCAATATCATGTAATGCTTATGATATAATAACAAAGTTATTAGATCTCAAAAAATACAATTGTAACAAGTCTCTATGGATACACAAAACATTGACGAAAAAACAACAGGCCTAAGAGAGTTCTAAAAATGCTTAATTTGGAATATGGTAAAGTTGCAGTGAAAAAGTTCCAAATCTGCATCTTTAATTGAGAGAAGCAGGGTGAAGGTGGGGGACTGAGGTGATCCATCAACTTTTTATATGGGCATGTCCATGAAATAGTACACTAAATGTAGATGGTATATTGAAGATGGATAGGAGCACATGCCCATCTAAACCCTGGTCTCATATACAACTTGAAGTTGCCAAGCTGTATTGTGCCTGGATGGTGTATTGGGTTGAATGAATATAAACAAAACTACAAAGACATATAAGTGTAGGTTTGATATAAACCCAAGGTTGAATAGATAGATTCAATCTAGACTGAATACTGGACCCTAGAACATACCTTTCTAAACCCTAGTCTGATATACACCTCGAGGTTGCAGAGAAATATTAAATCTAGACCGTATATTGGGTGTATTGAATATGGACATTAGCACATACCTAGACATGTATTGAATATGGGCATTTGGACATACCTAGATCTTGTATTGGGTGTATAGAAAATTTGAAGATTGTTGAGCTAGATATAATCTATACGGTATATTAGATGCATTGAATATGGACGCTAGCGCATACCTATATAAACCCAGGTCATATATAAACCTCAAGTTTTCACAGCAAGATTGAATCCATCTAATCCTAGGGCTGATATAAACCTCCACATTGTAGGGATAGATTAATCTAGATGGTGTATTCAGCATATTAATTAAAGACACTAGCACATACCATTCAGTCCTATATACACCTCAAGGTTGGCAGCTAGCTAAATTGAATACAGACTATGTATAGCACATAATCATCTAAACCTGGGTTCAATATACACCTCAACGTTGCAAATAATACATTAAATGGTGTATAATGAAGCCCCCGATCCATCATCCATCTTTCTTGTTGACATATGCATATTTCAAATTCACACATAGGACAAACCTGTCAAAATATTAGAGGGGCATATGAAACTGTGGGTTTTCTCTCGCATAATCCAATTGCAAAATCCAAAAATATCTATGGAATCTCCCTAAATGTAAAGTCTTGTCAAATTCAAAATTTCAAACGGAAACCTAATTACAACGTTCACGATCATTTCTACGTCATTCCCTTGTTCTGAAAGTATGGTCGAAATCACTTCATTTAAATTCAGCGTATGAATCTAAGTGTGGGCGTGTTTTGAGGGAGGTTAGGTGGTACGTGTTATTCAAAAACTTTCAAATCTCTTGACCGTCTTTTTCTTCATCATGAATCAATGAATTGATGAAAAATGATTAATCCCCACATCTGCATTTAAGATCCCAAGGCATGGTTCCAATCATGGCTACATTGATTGAGGAGAATTTATGATGTGGGTATATCAAGGAAGTGCTTAGAATATTCTTCTCGATCAGTACTAAAGTTTGTGTACTGTATAATTTATGGACCCTCCATCTTTAGGATTACTAAAGCTCTCAAGGTGCAGAAATGTATGGTCAACAGGTGAGGAATAATGGTCATTTTATTCACTTTGTAAGCAATCCTGAATATCGTGTACATTTTTATTTTTGTTCAGGCATAATGATTGTTTGAAGCATCCATTTTTTGGCTGAATTATATTTGGGTTTTGGGCAATTTCCAATGGCTGTAGTGTATGGTTTAATTTTGTTTATCAGTGTGTTTTTGCTAATGGGGATAATGGTTGTGGAAGGTTGTCTTTCATTCATATTTTTTGAATTTTTTTTCTTTGAATTTTCTCTGCGAAACTATAGAAACTCTTTTGTACTCTATATTTTTTAGATTTAAAAAATCATTGGTACGGTTGAATTCCCTCTTTTTTTAATTTATTTTGAAAATTTTGGCTCCGACAAGAGATGCATTCTACGGCCTGGGCGAGGATGATTTGATCCATAATCCCAAGATGGGGTGGAGGTGAACCATGTGTATGTGTGTCTAAGGCTGTATTGAATATGGAGATAAGTAAATACCCATCTAAATACTGCTTGATGAAACTGAAGGATCCATATTTTGAATTGACATAAATGAGTAACATATCAAATACTGTAACTTTGGATATTCAATTCAACCTTGAGCTTCACAAGAGTATTTTGTAAGCTTGTGAAACTTTTGATATCAAAATGGATTTCAGTGCCTAAAGTATTTTGTAATCTTGTGAAACTATTAAGCCATTCCTATCTTGGAGAGACCAACCCTTAAAAGAGGGAAAACTTTAGTTGAAATCCCTTGGTTTTTGGCCCTCATAGGTTTCACAACTGTTGGATTTAATTGTCTATACAACTTCCTGAATGGAAAGTGCATATTTGAAATCCTTTGGACTTTATTTCTTCTGTTGTTATGCCAGTGTTTGTTAATCATATTTTCACATTGAAACCATCATTGAGTACGGGCATTTCTCTTCTAGACTCTAGTTTTGTTTTATGGAATTTTGAAGGATTTTGATATAGAGCACAAACACATTCTTTTCAATAAGTTTCATGTCAATAAGATTTGATGCTAGGTTCATTGGTTTGTTGGACAGTTGTCATTTTGTTTCAAAAATTTTGTAATCAGTTCAAAGACACTTGGGTTTGAAGGAAAAGGTTCCATTTCTAACACAATCACATTATAAAGCCTACAGGACATGAGTTGTATGAGGAGCTCTTACCCTCTGGAGGAATTGTGACAGGAATAGGGCCAGTTAATAGACAGTTGTGTTTGTTTGTAGCCAATGACCCTACTATCAAAGGTGGGACTTATTATCCTATTACTATTAAGAAGCATCTTCGTGCACAAGAAATTGCTGCATAGTGCAATCTACCTTGCATATATCTTGTTGACAGTGGTGGTGCTAATCTTCCAAGAGAAGCAGAAGTCTTTCCCAATAGAGAGAATTTTGGAAGAATATTTTACAATCAGTCACTGATATCAGCTGTAGGAATTCCACAGATTGCTTTGGTATGAGGTTATTGCACTGCTGGAGGAGCTTATATTCTTGCAATGGTAGATGAAAGTGTTCTTGTCAAAGGCAATGGCACTATTTTTTTAGCTGGACCTCCTCTTTTCAAGGTTTGTCTAAATTCACTATATCATCAGATGTTCACGTTTGTTGTTATAAAAGAATTATCTGATTTATCAAGTCTTGTAATGTGAGGCATTTCTATTGGGTTTTAACTTATGTTCATCCTAAAGAGTAATACTTGTGGTAGGCTACAACTGGAGAAGAAATATCTGCAGAGGATCTAGGAGGTGCATCAGTGCATTGTAAGATCTCTACAGTTTCTGATCATTATGCCAATGGTAATTTCTTCCCTTCCCATGCAATTTCTTGGATATGTAGAAAGAACTCATGACTTTTTGGTATGTACACATGTTAAAATAAATGCATATTGAAAAATGATTGGATTCAAATGTCATATACTATATATGAGATGGGTCTTATGCTAACTTTGCCATTGGTTAGAGATATTTCCTGCATATCTATGTTTCTAGAAAGGATTTTCATGCGGATATATACCAAAATTAGTTTTTTGCCTTGAAGGCTCCAATTCAATACAAAATGCATTTTGCAGCCCTTGTTGTTTCAGAGTCAGACTCACAACCATGTTTGCTTGAAAAAAAGCATATGTTTATGTTTTCTATGTTAACCATTTCAAATAACCTAACAAAAAAAGGCATATATGTTAACATGTTTGACCATTGACTCTACAACCGAATGAGAGTCAATGTTGGCTAAAAATTTCAGCCTACCTACCGCAGATATAGACGCTATTTTCAACTACAAAAAGCTTCTCTCTACCACATCTTGGACTATGTTTGTACTAAGGGGGATGTAGGAAATATGATTCAAGTAATACATCATAGTCCAATCATGGATTGGACTTATGTTAGTCATTGTATAGTATTAGGTACCAGGTAGTAAGTTTGGGTTATCTATTTTAAAGAGTTGTTGTAGAGGTTTCTCACGTAGATAGATTATGATTGAGAACATAGGAGCGATTCATAAATAATAGGATCATAAACAAACTATTCTTTCCATATACCCAATAACCTCTGCCCATTGTAAAGCCTATGTGGTACCTTAATTCTACAGTAGAATTTGTCATCTAATACCAATATCATTTTTAATAGTTAAGTGTAGATACTAATAGAAAAAGGAAACTACAACAACCTTAATTATCTATTTTTCAATCTTATAACATGGATGAAGATCTACCATGCATACATCCATAATTATGATAATTTAATTTCACATACACACAAGTGACAATTTTGAAAATAATCAAATGCATAACATAACTATAAAACATAGCATTTCAAGACATTCAAAACACTTATCTTTAAGGAAATATTCTTGCAACTGGTTGCAAATGAAGGATAGTCCTCTTAACCTTGGGCCAATCTATCACACTTAAATATTTTTATGGAAAATTCCACATTCAATTTGAGGCTATCATTCCACAATGGTGAAGATCCTAGGGTGTTTTGCTCAACCCACAACTCAGAAAACTCTTTGGTGCCAAAACACTCTCTACTACTATCCCTATCAAACAACACACTCCCCCCTCACTGTGCACAACAATGGGAATGGGATCTGCTTCTTTGCAAGCAAGTCCCTCAAGTTATCCCAATTCCTTTCAATGCTTCAGCATAAGCCGGCCAGGGAATCTCACTATTGGGACTTTAGGGATTCTCAGCTATACGCTAACTTTTCTCTTCTAACAAACCCAAAAACCATTAGTATCAATTTCCTATGCAATTGCATCAACATGCATGAAAATATAGTTCATAAGGTAACTGTCCTTCCCCTTTTTCACCAATTTTGGTACCAACAAGAAATGATGGCTAAAATCCCCTCTAAGCTCAAATTGCAAATGTTATATTTGCATGTTCTTTATTCAGATTGTTGTAGGATTTTTAAGAAGCAATGCAAGCACTATACGAAAGGGAAAGGCCTGATTTATGTCTTTATAGTTCTGATTTGAATACCATAGTTACCTGTGTTTATTTACTTATAGGGTGGGTTCTTTAGAAAAGGGAGACACTTCGATTTTTACACAAACTGCTACAGTAAGTTCCTGGGGACATCTAGGGCTTACACATTCATAACCCTTTCATTAAGAAATGTTATGATTGGGGATTTCCACCCATACCCCCATAAAGAATCAACAGTTAAAAGGAAAAAAAAGACACTTGAGTTTTTCCCTGAGTGGACGGAAACTTTAACTTGTGGATTGCATTTTCCTTGTGCAAGGTCTGATTGTTCAACTGCAGCCATGCTTTTGTACTATGTGATGTACCATTATGGAAATATGAAGGATATTTTATCTTCTTTACAGTTATTACTGCAATATGTCGGTTACCTAGGTTTGGGTAATTGTAGCGTAGTTTTTCTAGAAGAGTTCTCCCTAAAGGGCCCCATTTTATGCAAACTGCTATAGTATGTGCCCTGGTACTTCTAGGACCTTCCCAGTAATGGCCCTTCTGCTGGGGATTATTCTGAATGGTTATGACCAACCATACCCACAAACAGAAGTAAAACTCAAAAAGAGAAAAAAAGACAGTTGAATTTTTCTATGTGGACTGAGCTTTGAACTTGTGGATTGCATTGTACTTGTGCAAGCTATGTTTTTTCAACTATGGCCATAGCTTTGTACTATGTACTGCACCATTATCGAGATACAGAGAATACTTTATGTTTATATAAAATATTTATTGTATTCCTATAACAATGTTCCCATCTTAGGAGGACATGTAACATAAACTCCATTCTTGTCACTAGTGTAACCATTACATGGGTACTTGTGCTTCCTTGCTCAGTGCATTACTTTCTTATCCTTTATTGGCATGATGTATGCTGCTAGACACTATAAAACACAGACCTGTAAGAGTAAGAATTGAAAAAATAAGCATAGAAGTTCAAGAATCTATCTAACTACAGGAAATCCCTTTATCTTAGAAGTTGGAATATTAGTAATTAATTTACATTTTCTTATCAATTATATGCTACAGCTTATTACTGGAAAATTTTATCCCTCATGGTTTTCTCACTAACTAGGCACATAAAGGAATTCCTGGATGACTTATAATCAAACTTGCTTGAATTGATAGAGAGAAACACCATTAGCATTCACAGGCATGGACAAAAAGATTGAAACAAATGGTAAGAGTTTTTTTTTCTTATTATTAAATGGACCTCTTATTTGTTTCTTGGATTTATATGCACATCTTAATGCACAAGACTAGAGGGATCATACTTAAGCCTTACACATATTTGTGAATGTGAATCAAAATTCTGAGATGTGCATACATTTGTATTAACCAATGTGTGATACTAGTAATGCATTCAAGAAAATCATATTTTTAATATCTATGATTCAAAATGAAATATTATTTATTTTTCATGAAAGTACTTTGTGGGTTCCATGGTTGACTGATTGCACTTTGTAGTCCCATTGGCCTATTCCTTGGTCATTTGTGCAAATAATATTATTTTATTGAAATTTTCTTCATGCTTCCAGCTTTAGTGTGATTTGTGTCTCACTGTTATGTTCAACTTCTTGCAGTATGGTTGTAGTAAGGAACATTTAAATGCCCAAAGTTTGCTCAGTGGGACAGAAAAGGACGAGAAAGTAAAGAGTGGAGATTCCATTGGTGAGGCTTCACTTACTTATAATGTATTTCTTTGAAGTGCAACTAAGTTGTCAATTAGAAAATTTAACAGTTTCTTTCTTAGACAATTTTTTGTGGCTTCTAATGAGGCCTTTTTATGGACTTATCCTTGGCTAAGGACAAGAGTTCATCTGGTAGCCTTTCATCTGAGATTGCGCCTAGTAAAGTGGAAGAGAAGTCAATTAATAGGGATTCTTCTTCAGTTTTAGTGTTCACTGAAGAGGAACTCAAAGAGAGGATAGCCATTGACATTGAATATGCATTAAATCAAAAAGAGCTTGAAAGCCATGAACGACATATGGCAATATATAAAGAAGCATTAGCCATTTTTCTGAAGGACCACGGAGTGGAAGTCAAGGTACACTTTTAGATCCCTTTTTTACTATCTTTGTTACCATTTTTTAGACTTGCCAGTGGCTTTTGATGCATAGTTGGTTTTGTTGTATTTGCTCTGACTTGGGTTTCCTGTCTGTTTTTGTATTCAAGGCAGTGTACTATTTAACTTTATTGTCCTTTGAAATGTAGTTCATCAATGTGTTTTAGGAAGTGATATAATTTATAAAATTATTGATTAATTCTATTGGATTATATGCAAACTTGTGGATACTGTTAGGAAGCTGAATTTATAATTTTAACATCTTGAAATAGTGACCTTATAATTTTTTCATAATGGAGATTAATGTGTGTGCTAGTTTTTTACCTGTACAGTAGAATAAGTCTGTACTGGTTCGTCATCACTGATTTGCTTTCATTATTTTGTATAGACTCTAGAGTATTATGAATGTTCTGTGAGTTGATAAGATATCACTTATAACTTAGCATGGTTTAGTCTCCAGGGAAAGACTCACATAATATGTAATAGTGGCTTCCCATATGCTGGAGATAGTAATTCATGCTGAAATCCTTTCTAAAAGTTTATTTTGTACACGGTTTAATAATTATAGATCATATCAGTGGGTAATGTTCACAATGCAAACCCTTTTGAATTTTGCATCACATTATGTTTTGGATTTCAAATTTGATGCTTTTTTCAATATTGTGCTTGTGTTTATGTACCAAATGATGGAAGAGCATGCTCAAGAGCTTGAACTAAACTTGATGAAGGAGAAGGCTCATTGTTTGAAATTATCAAATGAAGTACATACATTAAAGGAGCGTTGTGCTTGTTTAGAACATGAAAATGCAAAATTGCAAATGAGGAATAATTCTGGAAATCTAAGAACTAATGCTGAATTAGAATGTGATAACTGCAATGTATCCTTTGTCATGCATGTTGTTCACCCTCAGAATGACATAAAGGATGAATATTTAGTCAGAGATGACAACAACAACACATTGCAGGTAGGAAACTGATATGATCCAAGGTGGTTCATAACAGAAACAAGGATTTATGTAAGATCCTAGTGTGAAAACTTCCTCCTCTTAGGCAATAATTCTTTAGGCAATATGCTTGAAACTCTTTTAGGTCGAAGCAAATTACTTGATTCTTCAGAAGGGCATTTTAACCTGGAAAGAAATTACAACCATTGAAAACAATTTTATTCAATAAGTACTTATCAACAAGTAATTTCATCTCTTCACAAATTTAGATTTCCTAAAAGATAAAAAAAAATGACCCAACAGTGCCAACACCTATGTAAGCGCACTAACAAGTTGGAAAAAAAGACTCTAATGATTCAAATTTCATTGGCTAGCCACAAAATTTAATAGTGGAAGCAAACTACAGCGCTCCAGTTATTCAATTTACATCTATAGCCATGTATGCAATCCTGACATTAATTATCCATAATTATATACATTGGATTCATGCATTTATAACTGAAATGAGAAGTAAATAAATAACAAACATAAAAATATAGAACGTGGCACTTCATCACATATTCATACCACTTATCTCTCTAACAAAATAATCCTCCAATGGGCTGCAAACAAAAGGCGATCCTCCTAGATTTAGGCTTTGTGTCACACTTAATATCTCTCTAACAAAGGCCACCACAGAGCTGAAGTTATCATTCCACACAAGTGGTTGTATTAATTTATGGATTAATTTCTTTAAATTATCTAGGTCAGACCCTCTCTTACTCTTACCGTCTGCTCTTCCTTGCCTCTATCCTCCCGCAAAAACATACCCTATGTTATAATGGTGTACTAATGGTAGGTTTTGAACAATTCTTCATGAACCTTGAACTTTGTACTTGTAAATATAAATCCACACCAAAATACAAGACCAGGTCTTAGTGAGGCTCTTATATTCCATTGAAGAAGCAATGCATCCCACATGGGGAGTCAGAGTGGAAGGCGTAAACATGCCATAGGGCCTGAAGGGAATTGGAACTTAAAACTAATTCATAATCAGATAATCAGGGTAGGTCACTTTCACATTCCACTCAAGTAGGATGGAGACATGATTTATTACCCTTACGAAGAAATAGTTTCTTGTAGGGATTTCAAATGGAGAATATGAACCTCATCATGATTTTTTCTATCCTTGACTTCATCATAAATGTGCATTTCATGGACAAGTAAATTCCTTCGTTTTGAAAGTCATAAATCTTGATAAGAATATGCCTTTATGCAACTGTGCACTATAAGAACACTGTAGAATACCAGTTGCTCTCACCTTTTCGATAGGTCTAGTCAATCTCAAAAGCTTACTAGAATCTAAATTTTAGTGTAGTCTTATTTTAGGTGACCATACATTCTAAGGAAATTTCAGTTCTTATCAATGGTTATTTCTCTCTATGAACTATTGGCCTATCATCATTGAAGCTGTTTCAGATCCTGTACATCTCAACATAGAGCCGATATATGTTTTGTTATACCTAATAGTTTGCAAGCTTTTCAAGTTTAATTCATGCTTATCTAGTTGTCCTTCCTTTCAAATAACTGGTATCATCACCTAGAAGCCAAATATACAACCCTTTAAAGGTTTCTCTAAATACACAATGTTTTAGGAGCAGGGTATTTCTCTTTATATTTGCAACATGACTCTTTAATTATTGAATCCACTATTAGGTGCCCTTATAACCAAGGAATAATGATTCACAACGAATAACTCCTCCATAGAAAATGGTACCTTTGAAACAGTAAATGATTCAATGCTAAATACTTGCAATACTTGCAATTCCCCAA
Organism: Pseudotsuga menziesii; assembly: GCA_001517045.1. Classification (NCBI taxonomy): domain Eukaryota; kingdom Viridiplantae; phylum Streptophyta; class Pinopsida; order Pinales; family Pinaceae; genus Pseudotsuga; species Pseudotsuga menziesii. Next base: position 898,798 of record LPNX010137663.1, read on the forward strand.
GTCAAAATACTTGCAATTCTTTGAATTCTAGGTCTAGAGATCATTTTTGCAAGACATTACGGTGCATAGGGAGTTAAGTCTCTAATTTTGCAAATGATAATCGTCGAGTCTCCATTAGCAATAAGTTTCTGAATCTGCCTAGCTCTTAGAATGTTTATCGCTTGATTTAAAGCTAAAATAGGCTTCACAATAAGAGAAGAAACCTTTTGCGGTTTGATCACAACCATAGACCTGCTTATTATGAAACCTTCTCAAAGGAAAAGGTGAATATACTTTGCATAATTTTAAGTTTATTAATTATCAAAGCAACAGGTTGTGTTTTAATTTTGATAGCCCATGATGAGGAACATCTGAAACACCTTGAAGCTCATGGATTCTTAATATTGTTGTAGACAAGAGGGAAAGTTTTGTTTATTACTCTTTGTTTTTGTTAGTTTTTCAACATTAAGCTAGCATTATTAGGATCTTTAACTGAGAGAATAACAAGTACAACAATCAAACATAAGATACAATGAACACAGTGTTTTTCCTCAAGGAAACCATAAATGGAGAAAACCCCGCAACTTCTTTAGAGATAGAATCAGCACCAAAATAGTAAAATCCCAAAACAATAAGTGATCTCCCTACAGCAGTAATCTTCTTCTTGTCTAGCCCCAGTGTCTTCTCCTTCCTTAACTATGCGCTACACTTGAGTGTGTATGAGTTGTGTGATAAATAGAGACTCCAGTTCTCTATTTATACTAATCCTGACATGACTAAATCCCTACCAGGGCTGACCTCTACTAGGAGAGTCTAATAACCCTAGTGCCTTGGAACTGCAAGAACTTTAACTCTTAGACAATCGGAGGGTTACCCACAATGACTTGACATGACTTGTTTACATTATTGATCCTCCCGATCGAAACATCAAGGCATGACAACATGACTCAATTACATTATAGATACATCCCAAAATAAACGTCGAGTTACAATACATAAGATACATAGATGAATACATTCTGAAGTTACAAATACATCAACACTCCCTCTTAACTAGGAAGGTATTCGTTTGACACAATTTTCAGTACTGGTCTTCTTCTTTATATCAGCTGGATCATCTTGTCATCTGCATCTCAATTATTCTGAGTCTTCAAGTCATCTTTGTCTTCAATTCATCTTTATCTTTAAGTCATCTTCATCTTCGAATCTGGATCATCTCTTGATCTGGATCATCATGGGATATCATCACTGGATCTGGATCATCACTTGATCTGGATCATCATCACTGGATATGGATCATCACTCGATCTTTATCATCATCACTAGATCTGGATCATTACTCGATCAGGATCATCACTAGGCATCATCACTCGATCTGGATCATCACTGTTGGATCATCATCATTGGATCTGGATCATCACTGGTGCTATCTCATGATTCTTCTCATCACAGGAAGTTCTACAGAGCTTGCCCTTTTTCATGTTGGTTATAGGCCTAGGCCCCATGTAGGTCTTCTTCAGCACTTATATCTAACCTACTCATTAGAAAGGCACAGTACTCACATCCATCCACGCTGGAACACATCCTGCTCACAATGATGGAAGAGTTCTATACTTCCATCTAGGCCGGAACACATCCTGCTCACAATGATGGAAGATTTCCTCTCTTTCATCTAGGCTGGAACCACATCCTGCTCACAATGATGGAAGAACTATGGTCTTCCACCCAGGCCGGAACCACGCCCCATGTAGGTCTTCTTCAGCACTTATATCTAACCTACTCATTAGAAAGGCACGGTACTCACATCCATCCACACTGGAACACATCCTGCTCACAATGATGGAAGAGTTCTATACTTCCATATAGGCCGGAACACATCCTGCTCACAATGATGGAATATTTCCTCACTTTCATCTAGGCTGGAACCACATCCTGCTCACAATGATGGAAGAACTATGTTCTTCCACCCAGGCTGGAACCACATCCAGCTCATAATGATGAAAGAATCTCATCCAGGCTGGAACACATCCTGCTCACAATGATGAAATATTTTTGCACTTACATTCATCCAAGTGGGAACACATCTTGCTAACAATGATGAAAAGGATATGCACTTACATCCATCCAAGCGGGAACACATCCTGCTCACAATGATGGAAGGGCTCTGCACTTACATCCATCCAGGTGGGAACACATTCTGCTCATAATGATGGAAGGGCTCTGCACTCACATCTGATCTTGTAGGAACCAATCCTATAGTCATATTAGAATGGTGCCCAGTCCTCCTCGACTGAGCTACTTGGTAACTGACTAGGTGCCTCCATTCTCCTAGAGAATGGCAGTTGCCCTTACATCCGACCTACTCATCGGAATGGCCAACACTCGCATTTGACATGGAAGGAACTTAATCCTTTAGCCATGACAGAATGGTTCAGCCCTTACATATGATCAAGTGGGAACACATTCCTCTATCACATTAAAATGGCTTCTCAGTCCTAGACTGAGTTTTCTTGGTACCTCACCAGGTAGCTCCATTCAAAGAATGGAAATTGCCCTTACATTTGTCCTACTTGATAGAATGGCTAGCATTCATATCTGACATGGAAGGAAGCAATCCTCTCACCATGACAGAATGGCTTAGCCCATATATATGACCTACTCATCAGAATGACTATGGATCTCAACACTCATATCTGACATGGAAGGAACCAATCCTCTCACCATGACAGAATGACTCAACCTTTACATCTGACCATGGAAGGAACCAATCCTCTCACCATGACAGAAAGGCTATGGGACTCATCACTTTCCCTTGGAGGAATTCTTGATCTAGAGAACACCAAGCTTCTCCCTAAAGTACTCGAACTTCACCCTAGCCAGTGGCTTTGTCAAGACATCAACTATCTGTTCCTCCATCGCAACATACTGGAGCTTCACTACTCCCCTCTACACCATATCCCTGATATATTGGTACTTGATCTCGATATGCTTTGACTTGTCATGGAACATTGGATTCTCTGACAACTTTACGCAACTCTAGTTGTCACAATGTATACAATTAGCATCCAACTGGAGATCAAATAAATCAGACAGTAGCTTTCGTAGCCATACTACCTCACAACTAGCTGAACAAGCTACGACATACTCTGCTTTATCTATACTCAATGCCACACAGGATTGCTTCCTGCTAAACCAAGAGATCACCCCTGATCCCATGCTGAAGAAACACCTTGAAGTGCTCTTCCTATCGATGGCACTACCTACCCAATCTGAATCAACATAACCCTAAAGGTTAATCTTCTGATTCACATCGTACTTGAGTCCATAATCAATTATACCCCTCATGTACCTCAGAATATGCTTTGCAGCAATCAAGTGAACATTTCTCGGATCTGTCAAGAACTGGCTCAAGGTGTTCACAGCAAAGAAAATGTCTGGTCTCGTGTTCGTCAAGTACATCAATGACCCAATCATCTAATGATACATCATAGCATCAACTGACTCTGATGAACCATCGCTCAATAGCTCCAGGTTTGATTCCATAGGTGTGGCCATAGCCTTGCATTCCATCATCCCAAACCTCTTTAGGATCTTTACTGCATACTTCCCTTGTCCAAGGAAGATTCCATATATACTCTGCCACACCTCCATACCTAGAAAGTAATGCATCATCCTCAAGTAATTCATTTTGAACTCAGCAGCAAGCTTTATCTTCATATCAGTAATCAACCCATCCGTACCTGTTACAAATAGATCATCTACATATAGTAGAAGCATCACTGGGTTGCCATATTCAACCTTGTAGTAAAGGTTGGAATCTACTTTACTCTTGGTAAAGCCCAAACTAGATAGAAAGCTGTCAATTCTGTCGTACCAAGTCCTGGGTGCCTATTTCAAACCGTATAGGGCTTTCTTCAATCTGCATACATGAGACTCTCTATCATGTGTCTCAAAACCGAGTGGTTGTTCTACATACACTTCCTCTTCTACTACACCATTCAAGAAAGCAGTCTTGACATCCATTTGGTGTATCTTCCATTTCATCACTGTAACCAAAGCAAGTACTGATCTGATGGAAGTGTATCTGGCTATAGGTGCAAAGGTTTCTTCATAATATATTCCTTCTTTCTAATAGAAACCCCGTGCCACAAATCTTGCTTTATATTTTTCAATGCTACCGTCTGCAGCATGCTTAATCTTGTAGATCCATTTGGAAGTTACAACTGACTTCCCTTCTAGTCTTGGGAAAACATCCCAAACATCATTCTTCATGATCGATTGGTATTCTTTGATCATAGCATCCTTCCATTCTTTTTGTTCTGCTGCTTCTTCATAACTGGAAGGTTCTTTATCAATGAAATCACATAGTAAAGCTACATACCCAAAGTAGGATCTGGTTCTCCTTCTTTCTCTGTGATTCTCTTCTAGAGCCCCATATCTTTTCACACCTTGGATAAGTTCTCATACACAAGCAGGTTTCCTCTTATGAGGATTCTTCTCCATAGGTGGATCTATAGGTCTTTCTGGTTCTTCAAATTCTCGATCTTCTTTTTAAGCTTCTTTGTTCGTGGTTGTATCATGACTTCTGGGTGCTTCTGCTTTTGCTTCTTCAGGTTCTTCAGCAGGTCTCTTTCTAGATTTGTTGTAAGTTGTGTCTTCATCAAATGTCACGTCCCTGCTGATGTCAATCTTCTTGTACCCTGGAACATATATTCTGTAAGCCTTCGAGCTTTCAGAGTATCCCACAAATATACCCTTCTTTCTTGAAGGACCTAATTTTGTTCTCTTCTCTTTTGGAATGTGTATGTACATAGGACAGCCAAATATTCTAAGATGACTGAATTCTGGTTTCTTGCCGGAGAATACTTCTTCAGGAGTCTTGTTCTCGAGTACTCTATCTGGAGTACGGTTCTGTACATACACATCTGTTCTTGCAGCTTCCACCCAAATATGCATGGGAAGATGTTGATCATGAAGCATGGCTCTTGTAGCTTCCATGATAGTTATGTTCTTCCATTCTGCAATCCCATTCTGTTGTGGATTATAAGGAGTGGACAACTCCCTCTTAATCTTTGTTTCTTTGCATAGCTCTTTGAATTCATTCGAAGTGAATTCTCCACCAATATCTGATCGAAAAGTCTTGATATTCTTTTCAGTGTGGTTCTCGATCAAGGCTTTGAATTCCCTTAATTTGCTAAATACTTCGTGTTTGTTCTTCATGAATTAAACCCATGTCTTCCTAGAAAAATCATCAATAAAAGAAACATAGTATGCATACCCGCTTAGTGAGTTTGATGACATAGGACTATATACATCGGAGTGGATGATTTCTTGGATTCCTTTGGCTTTGCTTTTGCTGCTAGGAGATTTCTTCTTTGTATTATTTCCCTTCACACATCCTTTGCAGATCCCATCATGTTTTGCTTGGAATTCTAAAAGACCTTCAACAGCTTTGCTTGCAATAGGTAGTGCTCTATAATGCACATGTGCAAGCCTTCTATGCCAAAGCTCATTTGGCTCTACTGTGTCATGGATCAAGGCTTGTTCTGTATGTCCCTTCAATTTGTACAAACCTCCTTCTTATTCTCCAATCACCACTGCATCATCGATAGTCTTACCTCTTGGCCACATGATGACTTGACCATCTATGAATGCAACCCTCATTCCTTTTGCATCCAATGATGATATGGAGAGAAGGTTCTTCTTAAGTCCTGGCATAAACAATACTTCTTTCATTGTTAGAGACTCTCTAGAGTCTAGTTTATAGGAATATTCCCCACTACCTTTTATTGGATATTGGTAGTCATCTCCTAGTTTCACCTTGTGAGGTGATTCATGTTTTGACAGTCTTACAAAGGATTCCTTGAATCCAGTCATATGTTTGGAAGCCCCACTGTCTATAAGCCAATTATCACTACCATGAGTAATGTTACCTGTGAGAGCAGAAATCAAAACATATTCATCCTCCCTTGAAGAAAATTCACTTTCATATCTTGTTCTTTTCTTGGATGGTTCATCATCCTTTGCAACATGAGCATGATGTCTTCTTTTGTTCCCCTTCTTCTTATGAGAGTGGACCTTGTTCTTAGGACATTCTTTTGCAAAGTGTCCTATTTCATCACATGTATAACATCTTAATCTATATGGGTCCTTTCTATTGTTATCTCTATGATGAGGATTATTACCTTTGAAGTGATGAGGTTTTCTTCTGCCTTTCTTAGAGTGAACTGTGAGAGCTTGATATTCACTTCCCATCTTCTCTTCTCGAGCTACTATCCATAATTCTTCTTGAGAACATTCTTCCCATAGTCTACTAAATTTGACTAACTTCTTTCTAGCATAGATTCCTTGGATGAAAGAATCCCATGACCTAGGAAGGCCATTCAGTGTTGTCATCACAATCGCTGCATTCTCCACTTTTTCATCTATAGCTTCTAATTGTCCCTTGATCTGAGAAACCCTTGTGAAGTAGGACTGGATATTCTCTGCATTCTGAATCTTCACATTCTTCAGTTGATTCCTCATAGTCATCTTTTGGTTTATGTTCTTCCCTTCAAACAACTTGGTTAGGGCATCAAACACAACTTTAGGTTTCTTGAGAGAGGACACCTGAGGTATAAGGTGATCCTTGATAGAATAAGAAATGATATTCTTTTCCATAACCATATTCTTCTTATGTAAGGCCTTTGCCTTATCTCCCTCTGGAACTGGAACCTCCTCGTGGATGTAGGAGTCTAACTCATTCTCTTCCAAGACCTGGGAGATCCTATACTTCGCGGCTCGGAAGTTATCATCTCCCTCAAGATTTTCATCAAGTTTGGTATGATGAGACATCTTAACTGAGAACCTTAAATGGAACTACAAAATATTTTAGATCTTACCAGGTCAAGATGTCGGATTTGAAACTTGAGCTGAAATCCTGTAGAGCTGGTTCAGGAGCAAATTAGGGTTTTGATTTTTCGGAGATCTATCCACCCAATTGTCTTGAAATTTGTCCCTAACTTCGATTATGGGAAGGAGATCAATCCAGGTCTAGGCTCACTGAAAAATTCCTCTTCTATGAAAAGCCCTAATTTCTGGCAGTAGTGTCGGGTCTAAAACTGAAAAACCTCATATTTGGATTATGCTTCGACAGAAAGATGCGCCCTAAGGAGGAGAGTTATTCCACCTTAATTTTGCTGAAAATTTGTGTAGGAAGATCCACAAACTAGGAATCCCTATTTCCCGCAACTGTATAGTATATTCTTCTTAGGTTAGCTCTGATACCATGTTAGTTTTTCAACATTAAGCTAGCATTATTAGGATCTTTAACTGAGAGAATAACAAGTACATCAATCAAACACAAGAGATAATGAACACATTGTTTTTCCTCGGGGAAACCATAAATGGAGAAAATCCCGCAACTTCCTCAGAGATAGAATCAGCACCAAAACAGTAAGTGATCTCCCAACAGCAGTAATCTTCTTCTTGTCTAGCCCCAGTGTCTTCTCCTTCCTCAACTATGCGCTACACTTGAGTGTGTATGAGTTGTGTGATAAATAGTGACTCCTGTTCTCTATTTATACTAATCCTAACATGACTAAAACCCTACCAAGGTCGACCTCTACTAGGAGAGTCTAATAACGCTAGTGCCCCAGAACTGTGGGGACTTTAACCCTTAGAGAATCGGAGGGTTACCCACAATGACTTGACATGACTTGTTTACATTATTGATCCTCCCGATCGGAACATCGGGGCATGACAACATGACTCAATTACATTATAGATAAATCCTAGAATAAACATCAGGTTACAATACATAAGATACATAGATGAATACATTCCGAAGTTACAATTACATCAACATTTTTTGATGCAATGATGGCATTGGGCTTCGAAATCCTTTCAGGAAGGACTCTTCTTTGGACTATGATAATCATAGTGAAGAAGAATGGGAAGAGGCACTCATCACTAAATCTCTTTGGTAAGAGTATTTGTAGTATTTTTATTAGCTTTAGTTACAGGGAAAATTGTACATAGCTCTCAGGAATTAGTTTATCATAAATACTAGTTATTGGTAAGTTGTAATAGTAATAATTATGTAGTTTGTAGATTGATATATATCATAAATTTCTTTGAATATCATCATTGTCAAGCAATAACAACTTCTTAAAGGGTGTTAGCTAAATGGTAGAGCGCCTGCCTAATTATAGGAAGGAGGTTGGTGGTTCGATTCCTCCATGCGCTATCATAAATTTGTGACTACAAAAACAACTAAATTCGCATATATATGACAATTAGTAGCTAATTTCTCGTATCTTAGTCGTATTTAGCATATTCATTAATATGTTAACATCTAGTAGTTTATTTAGTCGTATATTTGGTCATTAATGGTTGCAATTAGTGACTAAATCAGTGACTAAATCAGCGACTAAATCAATGACTAACTCAGTGTTATGTATCTAATATTATGAGAAATTATTTTAATATTAATGTAGTGTTAATTAAAACATAGGATCACACCTTTTCAGTGAAACGGTGTATTTTTTACCTATAAAAGGTTTTATCATCATTGTAATTAAATCATCATTCAATATTCAATTTTACTGTGGTTAATTTCCGGAATTCATGTGGGTTTTAGAGTTTTAGTCCGCTTCAAGTGGTATCAGAGCGAGGTTACTATTCAAGCTTCTAGAGTTTCCCTAGAAAATAGGACCTTGTCCTTAAAATAAAAAAAAATAAAAAAGAAAAGGTGAAAAAAAAGTAAAACAAAAAAAAGGGTTAAAAGTGAAACCACACATGGTTTCTAAATAAGTGGGGTTGGGTTTGAAAATAAAGT
>LPNX010137663.1:911946-995358 GCA_001517045.1 Pseudotsuga menziesii
TTCACTCAGTGACTAAATCATTAGCTATCAATGACTAAAACAATGACTAAATCAATGACTAAATCATTGACCATCAATGACTAAATCATTGTCTATCAATGACTAAATCAACGACTACTAAGTCAAGCTATTAATGACTAGTGAAATGCGACTAGCTATAAGATAGTGGAAATTTGCTACTATTAGTCACCGACTCAAAAATAGTCATTTATAGCCTGATTTTAGTCATTTTTTAAGTCATTAATTTCTCATTTTCTACTAGTGTACTGAGGTTTCAAAGAGAGCTTTTACTTGATCAGGATCAACAAAGTCAACAAAATTCGGATCTCCTACTAGTGAAAAGGTTGTGTTAATTGGATTTGAAACTAGTGGAGGGATAGGGGTTTCTAATGGCTGATCCTTTTGAATTTCCTCAGGAACAGGGTCCCTAGGAACTTCTACCAAGGTTCCTTCTCCTTCTATGGCTTCTCCAGTAAGATTCTCTAAGGAAGTTTCTTTAGGTTTCATGGTAGAACGACTTCCTATATGCATCTTTTGATACCATTCTGGTGAGTTAGTAGTTGGGGAATTATGTCCCCTACGGTAGTTAGTAGGGATTTCAATAAATTTTCCGGTATTGATAAATCCACCCTGAGTATCTCTAATTCTACTCATGAAAGACTTTTAAACTAAAGAAAACCTATGCTACTACTGTTGTTGGATTTGGGGGCGCCTGTTATAACAGATGTGTAGGTTCTTACCTTTCGTCTTACCTCTCCCCCACTACCAACCTATGCCTAAACTTCATAAATAATTCTACTCTAATTTACAGAACAACTCCCTGGCAATGGTGCCAAAAGTGTTGGGTGTTATAATGTCTAAATTAATCCACCTAATCTTTAATTATCAACCAGAGTTGGTAAGCTTAGAGTTAACACGAGATATATGTGAAGGTAGAGGGTGTCATGTAAATATTTTAACAAACAAAAGATTGAAATATCTTTCAAAATGAAAAACTAACTCAAAATCCTAAAAATACAATTATTAAAGTAATTAAACTAAGACAAAATAATAAACTTTAAACTAAAATACAATCAACAATTAACTATTCAAACGAAAAACTAGGGTACAAGAAAAACTCAACTTATAAGCAACTAGAAAACTAAATAAAAGAAGCAAGTAGAAAACTTAATAAAGAAAACTTGATAAGAGAAGAAAGTAGAAAACTTAATAAAAGAAATATCTTTAGGTTCTATCCTACAAGTTCTTTCAAAATTAACACAACATAAAAAGAGACAACCTAAAAAAAATACTAAGGAAAACACATATAACACTAAATCTTCCATATAAACGAATAAATCAATTCAAATGGAATGAGCACAAAACCATACAACAATAAAACAAAATCAGAAACAAAACTTAAGAATAGCTTAAACTTAGTTCAAAGTAAAAGAAGTAAGGAAAATGATAAAACTTTAATAAATAATTTAAAAACAACTAAACTTTAAGTTTAATGTGAAACAAAACTACCATCTAACTATTATAGTCAAAACATAATTCAGGCATCAACAAACCAAAACTAAAAACAATCTTAAAATACATAAAAACACTAAAAACAGAACTAAGGGTTGAATAACAAACTGAACTGTTGGTCTGAAAGGGTGGCTAAATAACAGACTGAACAGGCTGTCCAAATGACAGGATGCACAGTTAAAATGGTAAAAAATAACCTAAATGAACTAACCTTCAATTGAATCCATGCAGATGTAATTATAATGCATCGAAACAGTAAATAAACCTATTTAACAACAAATTAACCTTAAACTAATTCATGAACAAAATGAATCATTGCATATTAAACTAATAAATTAACTTGAAATTACCTTACATAAATTCAAAACAGGAAAGGAAATAACAGAATTGAATCTATTCTAAATTCATGAAAGAAACTTATTCTATATTTTTTAAAACAAAGGCTGAAAGTAATGCTGGAAATGAAATAGCTAGAAACAAAATGACTGAAAGCAAATAACTGAAAGTAAGATATGCGTGCATCTAACTAATTAACTTCAAAATAAAACTAGGTTAATGTATTACAAAAAACAAATAGAATAGCATTTACTATAATCTAATGGAATGAAACTAGAAATTAAACTAGACTAGCTAAGACAGAAAAGAAACTAAGCTAAACAAAGAAAATGAACCTCTGGTTGATGAGGGGCCCTCTCAGCAATCAAGGGTGATGCCTAGCTAACTTCTACTTAAACGCAATCCTCAACGGCAATGCATACAACTCTTTAATTAGATTATGCAATAGAAATACAATGTTCAAGAGTAAATCACAGCAAGAACACTAGAGTGCGCCAAAAGTGTTGGGTGTTATAATGTCTAAATTAATCCACCTATTCTTTAACTATCAAAAGAGGTTGGTAAGCTTAGAGTTGACACAAAATATATGTGAAGGTATAGGGTGTCATGTAAATATTTTAAGAAACAAAAGATCAAAATATCTTTCAAAATGAAAAACTGAGTCAAACTCCTAAAAATGCAATTATTAAAGTAATTAATCTGAGACGGAATAATAAACTAAACAATTGATAATAAACTTTAAAGTGAAATACAATCAACAATTAACTATTCAAACGGAAAACTAGGGTACAAGAAAAACTCAACTTATAAGCAACTAGAAAACTAAATAAGAGGAGCAAGTAGAAAACTTAATAAAAGAGATATCTTTAGGTTCTATCCTACAAGTTCTTTCAACAGTAACAAAACATAAAAAGAGACAACCTAAAAAACATACTAAGAAAAACACATATAACACTAAATCTTCCATACAAACAAATAAATCAATTCAAAAGGAATGAACACAAAACCATACAACAATAAAACAAAATCAGAAAAAAAAACTTAAGAATAGCTTAAACTTCGTTCAAAGTAAAAGAAGTAAGGAAAATGATAAAACTTTAATAAATAATTTAAAAACAACTAAACTTTAACTTTAATGTTAAACAAAATTGCCATCTAACTATTACAGTCAAAACATGATTTAGACATCAACAAAACAAAACTAAAAACAATCTTAAAATACATAAAAAAACACTAAAAACATAACCAAGGGCTCAATAACAAACTGAACTGTAGGTCTTAAAGGGTGGTTGAATAACATACTGAACATGATGTCCGAATGACAGGATGCCAGTTGAAATGGTAAAAACTAACCTAAATGAACTAACCTTCAGCTGAAGTGATGCAGATGTAATTCTAACGCATCAGAACAGTAAATAAACCTATTTAACAGCAAGTTAACCTTAAACTAATTCATGAACAAAAGGAATCATTGCATATTAAACTAATAAATTAACTAAAAATTAACTTGCATAAATTCAAAACAGGAAAGGAGATAACATAATTGAATCTATTATAAATTCAGGAAAGCAAATTATTCTATATTCTTGAAAACAAAGACTGAAAGTAATGTTGGAAATGAAATAGCTGGAAACAAAATGACTGAAAGCAAGCTATGCGCACATCTAACTAATTAACTTCAAAATAAAACTAAGTTAATGTATTATAGAAAACAGATAGAATAGCATTTACTATAATCTAATGGAAACAAACTAGAAATTAAACTAGACTAGCTAAAACAAAAAAGAAACTAAGCTAAACAAAGAAAATGAACCTCTGGTTGATGAGTGGCCCTCTCATCAATCAGGGGTGATTCCTGGCTAACTTCTACTTAAACGCAATCCTCAACGGCAATGCATACAACTCTTTAATTAGATGATGCAATAGAAATACAATGTTCAAGAGTAAATCACAGCAAGAACACTAGAGTGCGCCAAAAGTGTTGGGTGTTATAATGTCTAAATTAATCCACCTATTCTTTAATTATCAAAAGAGGTTGGTAAGCTTAGAGTTGACACAAAATATATGTAAAGGTACAGGGTGTCGTGTAAATATTTTAAGAAACAAAAGATCAAAAGATCTTTCAAAATGAAAAACTGAGTCAAACTCCTAAAAATGCAATTATTGAAGTAATTAATCTGAGACAGAATAATAAACTAAACAATTGATAATAAACTTTAAAGTGAAATACAATCAACAATTAACTATTCAAACGAAAAACTAGGGTACAAGGAAAACTCAACTTATAAGCAACTAGAAAACTAAATAAGAGGAGCAAGTAGAAAACTTAATAAAGAAAACTTGATAAAAGAAGCAAGTAGAAAACTTAATAAAAGAAATATCTTTAGGTTCTATCCTACAAGTTCTTTCAATAGTAACAAAACATAAAAAGATACAACCTAAAAAACATACTAAGAAAAACACATATAACACTAAATCTTCCATACAAAAGAATAAATCAATTCAAAAGGAATGAACACAAAACCATACAACAATAAAACAAAATCGGAAAAAAAAAAATTAGGAATAGCTTAAACTTCATTCAAAGTAAAAGAAGTAAGGAAAATGATAAAACTTTAATAAATAATTTAAAAACAACTAAACTTTAACTTTAATGTTAAACAAAATTGTCATCTAACTATTACAGTCAAAACATGATTCAGACATCAACAAAACAAAACTAAAAACAATCTTAAAATACATAAAAAAAAAAACGCTAAAAAAATAACTAAGGGCTCAATAACAAACTGAACTGTAGGTCTTAAAGGGTGGTTGAATAACATATTGAACATGATGTCCGAATGACAGGATGCCAGTTGAAATGGTAAAAACTAACCTAAATGAACTAACCTTCAGCTGAAGTGATGTAGATGTAATTCTAACGCATCAGAACAGTAAATAAACCTATTTAACAGCAAGTTAACCTTAAACTAATTCATGAACAGAAGGAATCATTGCATATTAAACTAATAAATAAACTGAAAATTAACTTGCATAAATTCAAAATAGGAAAGGAAATAATAGAATTGAATCTATTATAAATTCAGGAAAGCAACTTATTCTATATTCTTGAAAACAAAGACTGAAAGTAATGCTGGAAATGAAATAGCTAGAAACAAAATGACTGAAAGCAAATAACTAAAAGCAAGCTATGCATGCATCTAACTAATTAACTTCAAAATAAAACTAAGTTAATGTATTATAGAAAATAGATAGAATAGCATTTACTATAATCTAATGGAAGCAAACTAGAAATTAAACTAGACTAGCTAAAACAAAAAAGAAACTAAGCTAAACAAAGAAAATGAACCTCTGGTTGATGAGGGGCCCTCTCAAAATTCAGGGGTGATTCCTGGCTAAATTCAACTTAAACGCAATCCACATCAATGTATACATCTCTTTATTCAGATGATGGAACAGAAATACAATGTTCAAGAGTAAATCACAGCAAGAACTCTTCTCATAAATTTGCTAACTGGCTAATTTTCTAGCTAACTTCAGCTCTCTCACAGAGGCTGCTTTATATAATGATTTATAGAGATGAGAAAGTCAACTCTTTAGAGCTCTATTGCTCTCTAAATTTAGTCAATCTTAAAGGCATTTTAACTGATCATAGGCCAACGCGCAGACATCTTCCTTCTTCATCATGAATAGTCTTCAAAGGTGGCACACAGGTTTCTCTTCAGCGTGAACGATCTACAAAGGTGGTGCACAAGTTCATACCTGAGAGCAGCAGGTGACTGATGGTGAAAAGAGCAGAGCGTAATGGTGAATATTCTGGGGAATGAGTTCAATGCATCAATCCAGTGCATGGATGGTTGATGTGGTGGTGATCAAAGGAGAACGCGGGATGGAAAGTATCTATAACACATCTTCATCACCAGACGCATGGATAACAAAAATTTTGCGGCTTCTTCACGTTTTAAATTCCCAGAGTTAATTCTCAACAGTGCGCAGTCTAATGGGTGATCTGGACGGAGAGCAAAACAGAAGGCTAAGCTGTGAGCTAGATATGTTGGGCGTCGATCTATAGTGAACGGAGTCTAACCAACAGAACTATCAGGCCACCTTATCACTTTCAAATTTACCACTTCATTAACATCTGCCGAGAAAAGCATACCCATCATTCATTGATCACGTCCCAATATGTAGCCACATCCACAGAAACTCCCCTACTCCAACTGACAAATTTTGCCTTTCTTAATTTTGGCTATGTGACTTAAGGGAGAGCTGACAATAGGTGTGTTTTGATATAAACTCCGATTCACACAGCCGTGCGCCCATCCCACCTTGTCACGGTGTTTGATCATAGAGAAACCCTGCAAATGTCAAAGCATCCGTGAAAAAACCAATTGATCCAGCGGCTTACCCAATTTAATATCCAATTGCAACGCCTGCTTCCTTCCGACCGGCCCCCCACCCAATAAGTAATACAGGGATAACCTTCCCTTCACTATCTCTTTGAGGGGAATAAATCTAGGGGCTTGCACTGGTCAACCCAACGGGTACGAGGTCACATAGCTCATCGGGACACTAAAATGGATTTACTATTTACTGAACCATATCTTTTCAGAGCGTTTACCCATAATTACCTGCTCGTGATTCGATGACAGGATCCGATAGGAAACCTAGGGGTTTCTCCATTTCGACATCTGGAAAACTACCAGCGAGTTTCACGCAATGGGCTAGATGACAAGCTGGACGCCAAGCTAGACATGTTGTGCGAAAAGCAGGATGAATGTGTTTCGCGTATTAACTTGGACCAAAAAGAATATAATACCTGCAAACAATTATACAAACCAACTAATACATCAAATGCATTTTAATAATGTTATTTTTTAATTAATAAAACCATAAAAATGATAATAATAAAATAATTTCATATAAACCTTAAAAACACTCATAGCTCATGTTGAATAATGATCTGCGTGACATAAAATATACAAAAGATAATAAAATATGTGTTTAAATGAGTAATTTTTCTTCCAAAAATGGTAACTAATCTAGGATCAACATGGAAGGTAGAGAATTGTTCCACTGGGAGAAAAATGGTAAGAGAAAACCACTCCTCCTACTTCTGAAACCACCATTACGTGCGTATTATAAAAGAAAGGGGGCACGTCTTTGGAGTTTATTTGTATTTTTGTGCATTGGAAGAAGAAAGCATCTCCATGTGGATGAAATCAAGTTGGAAAACTACCTTTCAAGCCATCAATCAGCCATGTAGGCCATATTTTCACCCACGTAATATTATTTGAAAATGGATAGTGAAGGTGAAATCGAGAAACATGCCATAGAATTTTAGAAACTGGAGGACATGTTTGAACACAGGGATGGTGACATTTTTTATACCATTCTATCCTTTGGTCCAATCCACTAGCTAAAAACCAAGTTACAAGATTTCAAAGACCAAGGCATCGATCTGCACGATATCTATCATTCTCATTTCCACCATTTTTTCCGTGACAAAACCCTGAATTTCTTTGAATTCATCGACTATTATTCAAAACATTAATCTTCCTCTAAGAGATTAATAATGGATGTTTCTAGTACCAAAATACTATGCCCTGTAAACGCCCTTATTATCTGATATTTCCTTGCAGTCCCGCCTTCAGTCACCCTAAGAAGAGAAGAGTTTGTGGAAGAATACCTAATTCAGCAATTTAGGCATGCTGCCATTGAGTAAAAACAACCATATTTATCTAAGTGCTTTAGAACTAATGTGTCCCTTACAAACCAACCCTTTCCTTTAGATATCACCATGTTTAATGAAGAATCCCAGTTAGTCATTCCAATGTTGAGTCGGTTTTTAGGTTTAGATGTAGAAAGATTTTTCCCAGAATTGTTAATCAGTATGTTGTTCAAAATGAGTATGATTTAGTCAGATTCGCAGTCCCATCAGCTTCCTTTCCTTAAGTATGATGAATTCCTGGCTAAAGGCATCCATTCTCAGCTAGTGAATTTCCACACTACCAGGCATTTCGAATTTCAATCATACCTGGTTAGAATGTTTCTATTTTTAATGAGGAAAATATGCAACTTCCAGACATGATACTGCATAGATCAACAAGTATTTTTTCAAATACATGAACCTTCTAATGGAAGAGATCTATAGGGTAATTATTTAGAATAGATTTCCTAGAGTAATTCCAGAGATGTGGGAGACTTTGTATTTTTCTCCTGACAGAAGAATGGGGGACTGTTTTTTATTAGAAGAACATACTATAATTGAGGTTTATGGTTTTCTCTATTAACCATATATCTTACCAGTGTTCCTAAGCCCTATATTTCTTTCTTTGGATTTCATAAGACAAAATCTAATTGTAGAGAATGAGCACTTTATAAGTTTTAAGAAATCTTCTACGATTAATTTTCCCTGGAAAGTTGGGTCATTTATTATCAAGAATAAGGATGCACTCCTTGTGGTTGAAGGCATTTTACAGGAAATTAACTTTAAGAAGGAAACTCTAGTCCACTATGACCCACATCATATTATCTCACAAAGGAGGCAACTGAATAAGAACAAGTCATTTAAACATCAGATGGTAGAAGGATTACCTAAAAATGCTAATTGGATGGAGTATCATCCATATATAGAGGATACAAAAGCTTTATAGGTGAATTCATCGGCCATAGTCAAATAAATTGCAATAATAATTCCAATACCAAGTAAAGTAGAAATAAATGGTAAAATAAGTCATTCGGAGGATATGGAGACTGGAGAAGAAGATTCTGAAGTACCAAAAAGACAAAGAATTGAATCAGAGGGAGAAATAGTCGAGGCCGAAATAAAGGAAAAGAAGGAGTAGGTCAAAGGCTCGGCATTTGAAATTAAAGAATATGAATTCTCATAAGCACAAGAAGCATCTAGCGACAAATTTAGATCCAAAATTGACTTGTGTGATAAATATAATAAAGACAAGGATATTTCTTCAAAAGAATCCATAAGTTGTATTCAAAAGTTTCATTTTTTAATCTTAAAGATCATGCTAGAAATACCTTAAATCTAGAAGTATCTACAAGAAATAGAATTATTGTGATGATATTGAACTTGGAGGACATCTGAGTGCCTAATATGATCCATTTGCATAAGCAGACCGGGGAAGTCATTTATAATGACTTGATGAATGCCACTCTGAAGGTATCTAAGTTGCATTCCACATTGTCTAAGATAGAAAATAAATTGAGAAAAGAGAGGGTCGAGCACAAAGTACATCAGCAGCAGATAAAAAATCTTTAGGGAGATCTGTTGAGCATGGATAGTGAAGTGGATAAAGGGAAAGTAACAAAAAATATTTTAACAGAGAAGAAAATAACTATCCAATTACTTAAGAATAAATTGAAAATTATGACAACTCACTTAATTCAGGCCTCTGAATTAACAAAGTTGGAAAAAGGTAAAGAATTACTATCTGTTAGTGAAAACCCACCAGCAAATCCTTGTCAATAGGGGTTCTCACTCTGTCGATGCCCAACCAGCACAATCTCCCTAATCACCATCCTAGACAGGTTTTAACCTACCCAGCAACATCTGTAGAGTGGACGAAGTCTCACCCGAGGTGTTTAAGGGAGAGCTATTGGAACCGAGTTTCTGGAAGTAGGAAGGGAAGATATGGAATCCAAGGCTTCGGCAACATAACTATCATATTACTCTAATTCATTCGACATATGTAAGACAGTCCTCATAATTCATCTTCGCAACTACAGCTCTAACAGATCACATCATTCATTTATTGTAGCAATGTCATTGCAGCAGTATCATTCATAAAACAACTTTAATAAGCTTCATCATCATTCATCATAATTGCAACAGAATTGGGATATATTGCATCATTAGTTGATTGCAGCAACACCATTAAATCATAAATAGATTCAATACACTTATCGCAGCAGAGAAAACAGGAAAATAAAAGACAACATTTAGGCAACAACTATCATGTCACATTAATACTATGCAATAGATCCAAAATTAGATAATTCCTCTCCACAGCAGGAGATTACATCCCAAAATTTGGTATCTAACATAGATAGATCACAAATAAAACAAAAAACCCATCAAGACCATAGAGAGATAGCAACAGACTGATCACTCTCAGGTATCGACTTGGACTTGTATTGCACTAATCATGATTCTCCTTCACTTCTCCTCTTTCATTATCTCTCTACAATTACAAAGCTATCTCTATATATAGCCTTGCACCTTACATCAAAGGTCCACTTCTAACTAATGTCTAACCACTAATGACCTATGTCCACAAAATGTGGTCAATTAATACATTAAATATTCAAAAATGGTTATACTTCTGCCCATTGCGCTAATTTGACCTTGCGCCATGTCACGTGATCTTGCGCAGCTGCAGCGACGTTGTGCAACTCACTTACCCAAAACCCCTGCCAACAAGACCCCAACATAGTCTTGTGGCTTGTCCTCAATCCATGTCAGGTGTATAGGTTATATCTCAATATCATGGCCTTGAAATTTTCAAACTGCTATGAGATCTTGCAAACCTGAAGTTGGACTTTGTCAGCAGCACTTTGACAGTTGAGAAAATCCTGTTGCACAGGGTGCATTGTCCCAACCTTGCCATCGATCATCTACCAATTTTCTTGCACCGCCTGTAGTGTTGTGACTGCTTTGACAGCCAGCTGCCCACCAACTTCTTGAAATTCATCCAACTAGGCACGACGCTTTTGTTGGCGTTCTTGGGCGTGGGCAGATCTCTATTGTAGGTCCTTCAATTCTTTAGACCGTGTGATCTGCACCATGAGCGGCAATGCTCGTAGCACCATCTTCAGTGTTGTCAATTTTCCTTTGGCTTCTTGTGCCTGCGCGGTCAACTGGTCGAGCTACTCATCTTGGAAAACGTTGTTCCAGAACTACGTCGTCACCTCCATGAATTTCTTTGCTTCTTGCTCCATTGTTTCAAATTGGGCCGCTATCTCCTCAATACTAGCCTTCTGTTCGGCAATCCACTCTGGAGGCGTGTCTGGATGGACCAAGGCATTGACCAAAATATTGGTGTCCTAGAGCTTGACAATAGTTTCCCCAAGTCGCTTAGCCTTAGAGACTATAGTAATCTTGGTTGTGCTCTCAAATATATGTTGACAGGCCTCATCAACAGCTTGCTCAACTGTGCCACAACTTTCTCATAGTTTCACCTTCTCAATGATAAGTAAGTCTTGCACCTTCTTCAGTTCGGTGATTTCCTCGGAAGCATTGCACTGGATCTCATCTTATGCTGCCTTTAATGCCTCAATCTCCCATACTTTCTCTTCCTCTATCTGCACCCTGACCTGATGCAGCTCTTCAGCTTCTTTCTGCAGCTTCTCAGTTGCACTCCATGACTACACATACCCATCGTTCAGCTCCTTCTTCCTATCTACCAATTCTTGGGAGGCAACATGCTACAGCTCCACAAGCGCCTGAGTGGGTAACTTGTTAAGATCCAATGCAATGATCTGGAGCATCTGCAGTAACAAGTTCACTTCCTCACTCCCCGCGTCGATCGCAGTGGGGGGAAATTGCATGTTCCTATCCCGCGGCTCGATGCTGATTGATAGGAACTCCTGCACCACAGCTTTCTTTGGTGTCTTTCTAGAAACAAAATCATAAATCAAATTCAACTTATCTCTTACCACAGCAAACCCTTCTTGGTTGGACTCTTGTATCATTTGTGTCACATCCTCAGAGGAGTCAATTACCACTTTGATGAGCTGCGTCAGTTGTTCCTCCATCCTTGACTAGGTATCGCTGCCTACGTCATATTCTTTGCGGAAATTGGTTTGGTTTTCCTCCCGCATGTGCTGTGCTTCTTCCTTAGGGTCCGCCAATGATTCATTGTGGGATTCATGAACACTTAACTCCTTCTGAACAATCTCATCAGGGGCATCAGCTAGTGACTCCTTCGAGAGTTCATCCTTTAGTTGCTTCACAAGATTCTTATCAGTATCCCTATTGTGGATATACTGCGTTGAATCTTCCCCGGCCTTCGGGAAGCCTGTAATGGTTGCAATTAAATCTACTGTGACAAGAATAAGCTCATTCAACTAGAGCATCCCACCATGAAAGTAGGCCAAGAGTTGTTTGACGCATGCATGAGCTTCGTTCAGTTGTCCAAATTGAGGCGTATAAATTAGCCCCAACAATCCAAATTTATTCAACCCTTTTGCCCATGGTTGAGGAATCCTCTAGATCGGTGCACCAAGCCCTGTCGAAACTGATTCGTAGGGCTCATCCCGACATATCTAAGCAACAGCAAATAGTGGTCTTCAAACTTCATCCTGATCAACGTAGGGATGATATCTACCAAGCAAGTCATCCCTTCCGGCAGTGACAACAATTTTGGTGGATACCTCATATTCTTCGTGGGATGCCTCGGCTTCACTCCTAGACATGTTGGAGGGACATGTCCTAGCGTATCATTGACAGAGAAACCCCTGGACACCACAGAATCTATAACTCTTGAAATCAATGACGTGGTTTGTGCAGTCCCCTCTCCTTACACTCTAGCCAAAGTGCGGGTGTGCCTCTTCTGCGGTGACATGGAACTGGGCTTCCAAGCCTACCACTTTTGTTTGGGGATTAACGACGAGCCTACTGGCATGCTCATGACTTCTTCCTCAATGGTTGTGGGCAAAATGTGGGATTCCTTCTCACTGTAAATCTCAATTACGTCGGGGTTTCTTAGCATGCCGCACTCACCAATCCTTACGATGCACCCAATGAATCTGCACATCTACTCCTCAACTGGAACTCAAGACTCTTCAACTGTACTCAGTTGAACACTCTTCTCTTTCAACTAAACTACTCTAAACAGTGCCTTCCTCCTGCATCCTACCCACTTTTTATAGCCACGTCTCAATTCAAAATCATCATTACCAATTCCACCATGTCCATCATGACCAAATCCAGTAGTAATGACACCAAATTCATCGGCAATCTTACCCTCCTAATGGTCGAATCAGCCATTAATGCTCATCGCTTCAACAAGCATCATCAGCTAATTTTTTAACTGCCTACATTTATTACTAATTTGACCATCCCCCAACCCTGCAGCTGTCGTAGGTGGTCTCCCTTCCATCGCTACAAATTCCTATCCTTGCATGGCCTCTTCCCCTAGGCTTGCCTTTCTGCTATTTAACAAAATCTTTTGGTTTTTTTTTTCACAACACCTCAAGCGGTGCATAGCTCTAACCCTGTTTTATAGGGCTTCAAGCGACTCCCATTGACAAGTGTCGGCAGTACCACACTATCTAATTGTTGTAACTAAACCGCACCTCTGAAAGTAATGGAATGAATGAAATATGGACCTAACCAATGCATTTGTAACTTACCTAGATGCTTCATGAACTTGTTGTCGTATAACAACACCAACTCTCCTTCCGCAAACTATTTATTCTTAATGTGACGATCATGCCACGCCTTTCGTCGATCCTTCGTAATGCGCTAGTGGAAGCCTGGAATAAAGCAGTCCTCTTCAAGCTAGATCAACCGTGGAATGTGCTCTTCTAATGCTTCTGCATCATCTATGTCGGTCACCGCAGCGATGCACAAACTAGCAACAATGTATTCCATGGGCATGACTGCCTCTTTCCCATATACTAGCTTAAAAGGTGTATGTCCTATCAACCATTTACAAGTGGTGTGATAGGCCCATAGCATTGCTGGAATTTTCAAATCCCAGTCATTGCGATTAGCATTACATACATTTTTCAACGTTGTTTCCAAAATTTTGTTGAACCCTTCAACAGTCCCATTCGCCTGCAGATGGTATGGTGTGATTTTCTTATGTTTCACCTACAACTCCTCAATTGGCGCTCTCATAGTGTGGTTGATAAAGTGACTGCCTTGGTCACTCATCAATATCCTGGGACACCCAAACCATGTCACAATATTCTCAAATATGAACTTTGTTGTTGTCACAGCGCTACAATCACAAACTGGTGCGACCTCTCCCCACCTGGTCATATAGTCAGTTGTGGTAATGGTGTATCACGCAACAGTCCTCTTCCCTGATGGATTGATTCGACCCACAAAATCCATGGCCCATTTATCAAAAGGTTGTAGAGTTACCTATGGCTCAAGTGACATCTCATCCCATCGCAATGGTTTATCGACGCGCTAACAGACATCACAACTCCTCGCATAGTCTACGGCATCATTATGAAATGTAAGCCACCATAGCTTGATGTGCAACATTTTCTATGCAGTAGCCCTTTCTCCATAATGAGCTCCCATGATTCCTGCATGTGCTTCTTCTAGAATGGGTCCCTGCTCATGTGGTAGGATACACCATCGCAAGATTTCATCTGGTCCAAGCTTGTATAACTGCCCAGCAATCAACTGGAAATCTGAAGCCTTTACTACCAACTGATTCTTCCGACTGGTTGACAGGTTCTCAGGGGTAATACCCGTGGCCAAGAACTGAAGGATTGGGGCATAATGATCATCTTCGATATCAACACGAAATAGTTGTGCATCTAGAAATCCATCATCAATATTGGTAGGTTCTTTGTTGGGGCTCGACCTTCAAGGCCCTCTATTTTGGCAACTCCACGGTTTTGGTGCGAAGCTTGTAAGCGGAGTTGCGGCACAAAATAGTCTTAGGGGTGTCAGGGTTGGGTCGAAGCCCCTCTTTTTGTAATTAACCCATGGTTTGAACTCATGGTTTTTAAGCCCATGTCTTAATCTCATGGTATTGTAATAGTGCACTTGTATAAATAGGCACTTATGTAAAGGAGTCAGGTTAGGCTTTTGAGGTATGATGATGTAATGCGAAGCTAAGGCCTATGTTTTGTAAGAAAGGTTAAGTCCCAGCTGTGTGTGTGGATGACCTCTGCAGCTGTGTGCGCAGAGGGTTTTTGTAAGAAAGAGTTAAGTCCCAGCTGTGTGCGTGGACGACCTCTGCAGCTGTGTGCGTAGAGGTTTTTTGGTGATTGAGAAGATCTGCAGCTGAGTGCATAGAGACCTGCAGCTAAGTGCGCAGCTTTGGGGGATTGAAGAGATCTGCAGCTGAGTGCGCAGATCAGAACTGTGGTTTTTGTAAAGAGTTGAATATAAACACAGTTCTATGGACGTAGCCCCTACACTGGGGGTGAACCACGTATATATTGTGTCGTGGTGGTTATGTTGTTTGTTTTTATTCTGTTTATGCATCTGTTAAGTAGATAAAGGATAAAGTAAGATAAGCTGTTAAATAATAACTTCATTGTGAATTCCCAGTTAAGGGTTGAGCAAGTAACTGTATGTTTATATAAACCGCGAAGCTAATTAAGTGAATGTTGAAGCTATTTATTATTATTATTTGTAAGACTAAAGGTACAGTAATATCCCTCTTTCGCTTGCAGAAACCTGATTCTGTGACACCCCATAGGTGAGACTGCAACCTGTTCGTAGGTTGTTGCTGAAAGGGCCAACACTATGGGTCTTTTGTTGGTGCAAAGATAAAAGGATAAAACCCAGGTCTTCCCATAGCCCAACAAATTGATTCCATTGCCGGTTGAACTCGGTATCTGCTTAAGAGGGATTAACATCGTACCTAGAGGGGTATGTTTTGGAGGCCCTCAGTAAAGGAAATTGGTGATTGGATCGAAGATACCTATCTGAAATTTGCTGAACAAGAAAATAAAGATCCTTGTCGTAGCTCAGATGACTTCCTGCAAAGGTACATTTTTTCTAATATTCATGAAATTTTCTTTGCTAGTATCCACATAGAGTTGCACTAGTGGTTATCCAGGTTGACAGAATGTAAGACACACTTCAAAGAAGATAAGTTTCCTAGTTGGACCCCAGAAAGAATTAAGATATTGAAAAGGGTGAACAACACGATATCAAGAGCTATTGATTTCTAGACAATGCGAACCCTTGAAGCATTTGTGATGGAGTTCGCCATCGACACACATACTTCTTTTAGCGAAGTAGAAAGACAGTTTTTCAAAGGACCAAGGGGTAAGTACTTGAATTCATTCAGTTTGACAATTAAAATGCTCTTGGCTGAAAAACACATATTGCTTATTGAATTAGATTTCTATATTAGGTGCTACTAACCTATGTTTGAAAGTGCAAGTGACTTCGATGAGCAAAGTGGTTTGCTTCGAAGCGGTAAAAGATACAAGAGAGATATTGGATCCTATACCCTAGGCCAGAATACTGTTTATACCCCGCTAAGTCCAGAAGAATCTGACTCTGAAGAAACCCCTTTTGTTCGAAACCCTCCTCTAACTCCACAGCAAAGACCTGTTACCCCTAAGAACCTGTCGTAGTCTGAAAGTAACCCTAACCCTAGTAGTCCTGTCGCAGGTTAGTCTACTTCAGTAAGTTCCCCTCCCACTGTTGTCATTCCCCCTCCTTCCCCCCCCTCGATCCGCTATGGCCCACATAAATGATGATATCAAGCTCCCAGTCTTTAGAGGAACTGGATCAGAGGATCCAAAGCAGTTTTGGTTCTTATGCGAAGCTGTTTGGACTGCTAATAACATTATGGATCAAAATACAAGAATAGCGCAGCTAGTCACATATTTTAGAGACTGAGCTTTGACCTGGTTTATGAATTTTTCCAGTACTCAGAACTATGTCTTGGCCGATATTAAGACAGCAATGATTAAAGAATTTAAGAAGCCTAAATCAGAGTCGTAGTCTATAACTAAACTAAAGGAAATTCAGTAGAAGCGAGGTGAATTAGTTTGGGACTTTGATCAGAGGTTTAAGGTTCTGTTGGATCAAGTTAGCTTCACTATTGGACCATAACAACATAAGGAATGGTTCATTGCCACACTGTTGCCTCATATCAGGACTCCACTTATGCAACAGAAGGTTGCTGATCAACAAGAGGCATTGGAAATTGCCATGAAACTTGAAACCACTCCTGTCGGAGATAATTCTGGCATAGCCCAGATACAAGCGCAGTTGGAAGAAATGGCTTTGGAGCTTCGTGACATGAAGAAAGGAAAATCCATTCAGGAAGAGGTGTGGTGTACTCGATGCAAGACAGAAGGTCATGATAGAGAACAGTGCCCTGCAATAAGAAATTATCTTAATACTAGTGCACCAAACTCGTTTAACCCTGTTGTCCTATATTGTGAGATCTATAGAACAACTGGAAAGCATTGACCTGAATATTTCTATCTACTACAAAGATATGTGCAATTACCTAAGAATCCCTACTACAAGTTCTGTAAGTCAGTAGGACACAATGAGGATGAATGTCGTAGCTTTGACGTCATGAGAGAACGAACCTATGATGCTTATAGGGTGCAAAACGAGGCACAAGGCAATGATGGATATGGCTACCATGGTGGTAACCCAGGTCAAGGTAATTTTAGAGGTCATGGTGGTATGCCTGGAAGAGGTCGAAGCTAGGTTATATGCTATAACTGTAATCAGGCAGGCCATGTAACTAGAGACTGTCAGAACCCAACTACAACATGTCAATATTGCAAAGCAGTCGATCATGTTATTGAGCAATGTCCATAGTTGATATCTAAGATACAAGAAAGAAATGGTGCTCCTACTCAGAATGTTCAGATGATTGCTTTAGAGAAAAGATCTGCCCCAGCTCTCAATGTTGTTACAAGGAGTGGAGCCATGACGCAAGTACAGAATACGGAGAAACAATCTGTCGAGGCTTGGGTCTGCAAGACCCCAGAGAAAATTCTAGCCTTTGATGTTGGCAGAGAAAAAGAAACATTCAAGGAAGCTAAAAAAGACTTTGCTGATCCGAGGACATCAGTAGCAACTACGCAACAGCATCAACAACAGTCGTAGTTACAAGAAGCTTCGCCAGATCAAGTAAGTGCATTAACATCCTTTTTAAAGAGTTGTATGAAGCTATTAAGAAACAAGAATGCTTTGAATGAGTTACATAAAGTTCTTCAGTCTTGCGAATCTCAGCGAAGCTCTGATAAAGGAAAAAATGTTATTATAGTTAGAAGGATTGGCAGAGAAATGAGGTTGCATGCTCAGATAGGAGAATATGATATGACTAATATCATTTTAGACCTAGGATCAGAAGTGAATGTCCTAACTAAGCAGACTTGGGAACAAATGAGAAAACCTATCCTTGAATGGTCCCCTATACAGTTGAGATTAGCCAATCAGTAGAATATTGTTCCTTTGGGTAGACTCCCTAGTGTACCAGTAGATATTGATGGAGTCAGTACCCTAGCAGATTTTGAAGTCATTGAAATAATTGATGATACTAAACTTGTGATGTCCCCGACCCTCCGACCGGTGAAGAGGACGTGACCAACACCAATGCATATGGGAAATGCATATGGGTAGACAGCCCCATGAACATAAACAGGGATGAATGCAGAAATTAAAACCAGCTTAAACATAATGCATAACAAGATGCATAATCCATCATACAAGGATGCATAATTACTCAACATTCAGCGGAAGCAAACATATACATTTCCGGCATTTAACATGTTCATCATAATTCATTGACATCATTATAATTGCAGAGATAAAATAATCAAAAGGTTACTTATCTTTTGATGAAGAACTTGCCCCGCAACCAGCCACATCGCTGCAACGTTCCACCCAACCATAGGCCAGCGTTCTCATCAATCTCTCAGCAACGCTGCCACCCCCGAGCTGGGCATGATTCCTCAAGGAATAAGGGTCAATCCAGGCTTACTCATAGCCAAGGTTTGCCAACACACAGCCAAACCCACACCATAGGGATTCACCAGGTAGTCAAGGAGCTAGGATAGGCTAAATGCCAAGCTGGTGGCCTCAACACCAACTTCTCAAGCATACCCAACCTCTAATCCTACTCTTAACATTCCGAAGACCACCCACTGCATACCACAGCAAACAACCCACTCACGGCTCTGTGATGAAGGAAAAGACAACCGGGCACAGTCCTGAACACAAGATGAAACACAGCTCAACCCAAAAGGCAACTCAGAGTTTTTATTGGCCCTAGCATGGCCAAAACAACTCAACAACAACCCAAACCAGGGTGCATCAATAGCCCAAACTCACAAGGAATGATGGCAACAATCCACAGCCGACAATGGATAATAAACAGCACTCCCAGCATAGCCATCGGAAACTCAGCCAACGGATGTGGAAATCAACAGCCACAATCTCACAATGAAAATGATAGCAGCTATACACAGTGCCAAAGCAGGGAGGAAGACGCAGCCAATAGATGGGGAAAATCAACAGCCGTCCCACATCCAAGAGCCCACAGCACACGATGAAAACTATGGCGACCAGTGCGCAAGGAAAAAGAAACAGTCCAAAGCGAAAGAAGGAAACACACATACACAATCTGAAATGGAAGAAGGACGGACTCTCAGCAACACTTAGAAAATCGTGGGAAAAACCACAGCAACCCAAATCGTGGGTGAAACCAACAGCAAGCAGAAATTGTGGATTAAATCCACGGCTATGACACTTACAATCAGAAATCATGCCCTTGAAGCCGTTTCACATGCTCGCTGCATGCACAAACCAAAGAAGAGCCGCGACTGGTGCGCGAGGAGGAACTCAATGCCTCTCTACGTGAGGATCCCATCCTATGTGCGTGAATCAACCGACCAACGTGAGGAACGAATAGACCATGGAGAGAATGGCAGTGGAGGTGAAGACCAGGCGCATGAGGAAAACAGAATGAAGAATCCCCCGTTCTTTTTCCCATCGCGAGGTGAAGAGGAGGTCTGCTGGTGGACTGGGCACGTGAGCAAGGATGTATAGTCCTGCCACACCCACCACCACTCAGCAATAACTGCCCCAAGTAACTCAACAAATCATTGAATAGGTTGCATGAGAAAAGGGAAGATGGAAAATCAAAACAAGGTGGCAACATATGGGTTCCCCCCCCCCATAGACCAAGGTTTGACATCCCCCACCCCTTATCCTTTGGAATCATGCCCTTTTCATTCAATGTTGCACTGCCGTAGCTGGTTGTGGTTTATTTTAATTCATGTGCGTGTTTACATGATGCCAAACTATGATGTGCCAAATAGCACGATATACCATCGGCAACTATCCCCGCTGCCGAAACATACACAACCAAATCGATGGTGGGGATTTTGCCTTTAGCTCCTCACCACGATTAATTACATTATATACATCATGCAAACAGGGTCAAACCAGGGTGTGACATTCCCATTCCCCTTGGAATAACGCCGTCCTCGGTGTTCCAATACATAGGAATACATATACAATATATATACAATTGCACATCAAAATTTCAAAATTCTGCATATCTGTCCCGCATTCAATCATTCACTTTGAACGTTTAGGACCAAGCCCCTCGACTTCCGTGAACTTCTTCTGCTGGTTCTCAACTTCCAGCTTATCCCGAAGTCTAGGAACTTTGTGGCTATTTCCCTCATCATGCTCCCTCGTTGGGCAGTCTCGGCGTAAATGATGTCCTCCGCATTCCCAACATTTCACTGGCTGCTTCATCTTTACCTTCTCAATTTCCTTTGAGCCTTCAGGCCTGGAGCTTTTCTTATCGGTTCGCTTGGACGAATGTCCCATCGCTGATCCACCCTCCTTTCCTTTGTCGATTGCTCCCAGAAGGCTTTTCACCTCCCTTTGCAAACCAATAGAGTCTTGCAAAATCTGGTGGTTCATTTCATTCTTCCTTCTCTGTATCTTGAGCATCTCCCCAAGATTCTCTTGGGTCTTGGAAATCATTTGAAGGAGACTTCCAGCCAAGTCTAGCAACTTTTGATCTGCTGCCATGATCAATGTGCACCACCCAGTTTCACTTTTCTCACCTGTGAAATGCACCATTGAAATTCTGTCAGACCAAGCATAATATAGACATTAAAATCAATCAGTTAATTACCCAATCGGCATGACATTCCAAGCCTCATCAAGGAGACTCTCATATTCTTCATGCCTTCCCAACAGGCACATGAGCTCATTCATGTCCATTCTTGGGCAGGGAATTAACTATTCCAACATTCACAATTTACTTTAAGCAAATATACACATTCCATTTTTAGTCGTACATGCATTCAACAATCTTTTGTTTTCACAATGCACAAATTTATATATATATAATCAAAAGGGCAAGAGAGAGAAGCAAGAGTTTTTCCCCTCTTTGTTTTGTTCCATCATGGAACCCACACCACTACGGTGGCTTTTTAGCTCTCGGCCTCTTTCACTTCACCGTGAATACTGGACCAATCCCTCTTGGTCATGACACTTAGTGTCTTCGGTCCATTCTAGACCTCTAAACCATGGAGTCTCTCCACATGGTTTGTCTCAACTGCTAGGAACCTCCCGGTCTCACTAGCACCTTTTTCATTACCACTCATTCCGAGCTTTCCAGGACAGTCACATGTCCACATGCACCCCTAAGATGCTCTCATAGTCCTCGCTTCCAGCGATACCTATATCCAAACATTGAATAGATTCATATGTTTAGTTTATTCTAATCAGTTTCATCTCTAGAACAAGAGCTTAAAACATCATAACCAAATCATATACACATGTATATTCATAAGCAAAATAATCCAATACTTATCTGTATTGTGCGTTTCCTCATTCGTCCATAGGATCCTGCTTCGCCTTGCAAGCCTTGGGATCACCTATGGACTTGGATGTTAGGTCAGCACGCAGGCCACTCCACAACATCAAATAATTAATGTCCATCCAGTACATCCTCATGTCAACTGGGCGTGGAACTTTACCATGACCATTTCCAGGTCTAGGATCTACTATGGATCCTCAAGCATATAACAGCCCAACATACACTCGTATCAACAATACCCCTTACTCCCCAACCCCTCACAACAACCATTTACCTTTACCTTTTACCTTTTACCTTTACCTTTAGGGTGCAACACCCAATTGCATCTATTTAGCCTGTCAACACAAGCAATACAAGCAATACAAGCAGACTCATCAGCGTTATTGTTCTAAAACTGTAATCACATTTCATATCATTCACTATCAAGCATTGAGACACCAGGAGTGCGTCCACTCCCTAGGGTGTAATCAATATTGAAAACCCTTTCATGATCCAACATCAAAAAAGTGTGCACTCTGTTTCGGTGTGTGCCATGTAGGCCCCATTCATACTCAAGCAATCGATCATCATGGATATTAAATCAAAACATGCCCTGCATATTGAATTCAACAATCAAACATGCATATTCTTAGCAAGGGTCACAGAACACTTATCTATTTGTCGATGCAGTATGCCTTTGTTCAGGAGGAATGGTGGCTCCTTCTCTGAGTTAACAGTCCCTCGGTTAGCCATCCCAACTCCTTTTTACATTTCATATCCACACATGTCTTACCGACATAATTTATACCATCTCACTCATGTTGCTACCAAACATGCAGTGCAGATGAGACATTTCCAAAATTTCCAACGGATTTTAACCCGAAACCCATTTCCAAAACAAGGGAAAACCTTCCCATGAAGTTTGGCTCGTGCAGGCCTTCACACATGATCTTCCTGCAGTGTGTACCCCTGGCACATTCATCAAATAGCCAAACAGTCAATCATTATCTGATAATACAATCCAAATTAATTGTTACATAACCAAGCAATTACATTAGTAATTAAATTCAATAAGAATTTGCAATTCTATCTACTACAGAAATTAGTTTGCTTGGCAATGAGGTGATCTTCCTGTCACAATATTATACAAGCCAACAGTGATTAGTAGTCATCAGCAATTTCTTAAATCCGAAATTCACAATTCAAATTTAACAACCCATTATGCATGCCAACTATTTTCACACCCATGAGACTCTTCTCATAAGGTTTGGCTCTTTTACATGGTAGATTCTGGCATTGGTCAAGGTCTTACCTCTCACTGCCATGCTATAAATAATATACCTAAAACCTGAGCTTCAATCAACCAAACACATTCTTATGCATGCCAACTATTTTTACAACCATGAGACTCTTCTCATAAGGTTTGGCTCTTTTACATGGTAGATTCTAGCATTGGTCAGGGTCTTACCTCTCACTTCCATGCTCGAAATAATCTACCTGAAACATGAGCTTCAATCAACCAAACAGTTGGTAAGTCTGGATGCATATAACCTTTTCATTGCTACAACCATCACTGAAGCATTTTCAGAATTTATAAAATTCAAATACTTCCAGCTGTTAGTCACATCAATATTACCAAAACTCATTTACTTCATGCAATTACTATCAGACTAACATTTGCAGGGCATAGTCACATCATTCATGC
This sequence comes from Pseudotsuga menziesii, assembly GCA_001517045.1. Taxonomy (NCBI): domain Eukaryota; kingdom Viridiplantae; phylum Streptophyta; class Pinopsida; order Pinales; family Pinaceae; genus Pseudotsuga; species Pseudotsuga menziesii. Next base: position 935,020 of record LPNX010137663.1, read on the forward strand.
AATTAAATGAAATGTTTAGATACTCCTTACTTCACAAGCGTATCATTTGTACCACCTTGCTCTTCCATAGAGCATTTCTGGCAGCCAATTGATCATGACTATCTTGCATTCACAACAGCCTTTGAAATGGTTCCTGAATTGTCATAAATTCATCATTTCAGCCATTAATTATTCATAATATCACATGCACTCATCTCAATGCATTCATGCAATGCATCACAACATTTGCACCTTTACCTATGCAATCAGACACTCACACCCTTCATATGCATCCATCCAATGCATAACTACAAGATTCATAAAATCTTCTTAATGCATATCCACTCAATGCTACCTTGCATTGATTCCAGAATACTATGCATTCAAACATACCATGGCCTAACCATGACTACCTCATATAGGATGCATTACTATAATTAATATCATCAACATATACAGGCATAACACCTTTTTATATTCAAATATCCACATGGTACTAGGCCTCTTACCTTTACCACTCCATGGAATTTGTCATAATCAAGCTCTTACCTACATGGGTCATACTTACACCCTTGACATGACCAATTTGGTTGGTCCTTTGCAGGAGATTGCAGACTTTGCTCACCAACTTTTGTTTATGGACTTGTTGCCTTATCCCTTTCTTCATAGGGTTGCTAGTCACATTCATCAGCATCAGCAACATATTCAGCTAGGTCCATGTCGTCGTTGGTTTTTCCACTAATGCCAACAGCAATGCAATAGTTATCATTAGTGGCTCATTATAAATATATAATTTTCAATACCCTATGTATGCAAAGCATTTCCTCATGCATCCTATGTATAAAACTTATAAAATATAATAAGTTAGCAAGACAGGGGTTAAGGAATTTTCCCTTTCAAATCCCTCATCTTTGCATGGAATTTTTCTTCCATCCAGCAGCTAGTTTGACTTCATGGTCCTTGCTACCTCTGGGCATGCAACTGTCCAGATTTTTCCATTTGATAGCAGCGGCCCTCATTAGCACTTTGCTGCTTCATGCTCAGATTCTAGTGACTTTCCCTTGTTCCCTACTAGATAAGCTTTCCAACGCCTATCCATATGCTTCATTCCGACCTCGGGTGTGAAAACCACACCACTTCTAAAAATGAAGGCTATCACCAAATATTGGCATTTTTACACACCACTCATTTTGGACTGGGTACCAACTTCCGCCACCTGTAACTCCACCGAAAGACAGCTGAAAAATCTTGCTGAAAAAAAAAACAGTCGAAATCTGTTGGAGAATCCCACTTGGAAAACTCAACATTTCCTTGTGCAGAATCGGCTCTCATTTCATCTATCCATCCGATGTTTCAGCTGTCAAAACCACTAGCCTCTCTGTTGTTCATCGGAAATCGGATCCTCTAACCTGTCGGACGGCTAGTCCTCTAAGCTTCCGACACTCCGGTAGTCTGATCTTCTAAATTTTTCCGACGTGTCGGCGGCCCGATCCTATAAAGTTTTTCGACATTTTCTATACTTAGAAAAATTTTCAATTTTCAATTTTTCTCTTCCTCTTCTTGTCACCACATCGGATGCTCAATCAACTATCCCCTTCCGACGTTTCGGCGATCTTTGGAAAATCTCTGCCGAAACTGCGGCTCTGACTTCAATTTTTTTCCTCCGAAACTTCCCTTTCTTCAGCATCGGCAACTTCATCTTCTATTTTCTTCCAATTCTTGCTACTGCATCAGCTACTCAAATAGCTAGCTTTTTCCGACGGTTTCCATACTTAGTCGAATTTTCAAAATTTCATCTTCCGTCGACAGCATCGGAAGTCCAAACCACTAACTGAGCCGACGTATCGACTGCTCAAACCGCTAACGTCTTCCGATGATCGGCTCCATTTCCTTCCTTCTGTCGGCCAAATTGTTCCTTCTGCAGCCGCAATGGCGGAACCCAATCCTGGATCTTCTCTCGATCGGCAGCCCAATCTGCTATGGCATGACCCAATCGACATCGACGGTCTCTTCACAACGGAAGTCTAGTGCTCTAGACTTCCGCAACGGCGGGTGCACGAAGAACTTTCTTCTTTCAATAGCCGACGATCTTCCATACTTAGAAAAATTTTGAACTTAATTTTCCTACGACGTCGGCGGTTGAGGTATTTCTTGTTGGATGCGTAAATGTTTCTCCATCCGCAATGGTGAGTGTTCGTTCGACTAAATTTCTCCGACGAACTTCGAACACTTAGGATATTTTCCTTCCAACAACTCTCTGTCGCCTTCCACTACGTCGAAAGTCAACTCTGCTAACTCTCCCGCTATATCGGAAGTCAATTCCACTAAGTGTTCAGACGGCCCAAACACTTACACAAATTTTTCAAAAATTCTTTTCCGCTGTTGCGCCTCGTCGGATGGCCTTTCGATGTATTGGAGGAGCTTCTCACTAGCTCTTCCGACTATTCAATACTTAGGCAAAAAAAATTTGGGGGAGTTTTGTTGTCATCAAATTTTGATCCCTGCCGGGCAGAAGGAAATTCTGCTTCTGTCACTGCACTTTGGTGGTCCATTCAGGCCCATGTTGCAACATGAGCTCTGATACCACTCTGTCACATCCTCGACCCTCCGACCGGCGAAGAGGACGTGACCAACACCAATGCATATAGGCAGACAGCCCCATGAACATAAACAGGGATAAATGCAGAAATTAAAACCAGCTTAAACATAATGCATAACAGGATGCATAATCCATCATACAAGGATGCATAATTACTCAACATTCAGCGGAAGCAAACATATACATTTCCAGCATTCAACATGTTAATCATAATTCATTGACATCATTATAATTGCAGAGATAAAACAATCAAAAGGTTACTTATCTTTTGATTAAGAACTTGCCCCGCAACCAGCTACATTGCTGCAACGTTCCACCCAACCATAGGCCAGTGTGCTCATCAATCTCTCAGCAACGCTGCCACCCCCAAGTTGGGCATGATTCCTCAAGGAATAAGGGTCAATGCAAGCTTACTCATAGCCAAGGTTTGCCAACACACAGCCAAACCCACACCATAGGAATTCACCAAGTAGTCAAGGGGCTAGGATAGGCTAAATGCCAAGCTGGTGGCCTCAACACCAACTTCTCAAGCATACCCAGCCTCTAATCCTACTCTTAATAGTCCAAAGACCACCCACTGCATACCGCAGCAAACAACCCACTCACGGATCTGTGATGAAGGAAAAGACAACCAAGGACAGTCCCGAACACAAGATGAAACACAGCTTAACCCACAAGGCAACTCAGAGTTGTTCTTGGCCCTAGCGTGGCCAAAACAACTCAACAACAACCCAAACCAGGGTGCATCAATAGCCGAAACTCACAAGGAATGATGGAAACAATCCACAGCCCACAATGGATAATAAACAGCACTCCCAGCATAGCCATGGGAAACTCAGCCAACGGATGTGGCAATCAACAGCCACAATATCACAATGAAAACGATAGCAGCTATACACAGTCCCGAAGCAGGGAGGAAGACACAACCAACAGATGGGGAAAATCAACAGCCGTCCCACATCCAAGAGCCCATAGCACACGATCAAAACTATGGCGACCAGTGCGCAAGGAAAAAGACACAGTCCAAAGCGGAAGAAGGAAACACACATACACAGTACAAAATTGAATAAGGACGGACTCTCAGCAGCACTCGGAAAATCATGGGAAAAACTACAGCAACCCAAATCATGGGTGAAACCAACAGCAAGCAGAAATCGTGGATTAAAGCAATGGCTATGACACATACCAGTAGAAATCGTGCCCTTGAAGCCATTTCACCTACTCGTTGCATGCACAAACCAAAGAAGAGCCGCAACTGGTGCACAAGGAGGAATTGAATGCCTCTCTGCATGAGGATCCCAGCCTATGCACGCGAATCAACCGACCAACGTGACGAACGAACAGACCATGGAGAGAATGGTGGTGGAGGTGAATACCAGGCGCGTGAGGAAAACCGAATGAAGAATCCCCCATTCTTTTGCCCATCGCGAGGTGAAGAGGAGGTCTGCTGGTGGACTGGGCACATGGCAAAGGATGGACAATCCTACCACACCCGCCACCACTCAGCAATAATTGCCCCAACTAACTCAACAAAGCATTGAAGAGGTTGGATGAGACAAGGGAAGATGGAAAATCAAAACAAGGTGGAAACACATGGGTTTCCCCCCCATAGACCAAGGTTTGACATCCCCCACCCCTTATCCTTTGGAATCATGCCCTTTTCATTCAACATTGCATTGCCGTAGCTGGTTGTGGTTTATTTTAATTGATGTGCGTGTTTACATGATGCCAAACTATGATGTGCCAAATAGCATGATATACCATCGGCAACTATCCCCACTGCCAAAACATACACAACAAAATCGATGGTGGGGCTTTTTCCTTTAGCTCCTCACCACGATTAATTACATTATATACATCATGAAAATAGGGTCAAACCGGGGTATGACACAACCCCTATCCAGCATTGCTAGGAATTGAATGGGAAATAGACAACGATGCAGTAATGAACCTTAAGAAGAGACATATGACTTTTGAAGGGAAAGGCTTGAGAGTCATAGTACCATTGGACACTTCTCAAGGAGAAAGGTACACAGAACCAGTAATAGGGGAAGATTAAGATGTTTTAGATAATATTTATAATATCATAGCTAAAGAAGAAGACTATGTTAACCCTACTACTGAAGGTATAATGGATTGGCAGTGTGACAGTTCTTGCATGACTGATTCAGATGATGGCCTCGAGAACTGGCAGAATCGACTGTATGAGCTACATGGACATCGATGTGCAAGAATTACCAAGTCTCTCAAATGGCTTAGCTCCTAGACAAGATCCTTACCTACCTTTGATGGCTTGATAGAACCAGAAGAGTTTATTGTGCAATTCTCGAAGCAGGTACCAGATTCACAGAAAATGGAGACTCTAGACGCAGCCTTCAGAGCCACAGCTTCCAGATGGTGGAATGGTCATAAGAAGTGTATTCATAGTTGGGAATCTTGTCAAAATTTTCTTCGCCTGAGATTCACAGATCAGCCTCAGAAGGTGCGCAGCGGATTTAATGGTAATACTAGCCCTCAGGAACACTTGGAGCAATGTTGCAAAGCATGGAAGCATGTGCCTTGAGAAGAATGGGTACATAGTTTTGTACACACTTTGGAACCTGTAGCAAAGAATTGGTATGCAGAGGTGGAGCTTCGCCATGGTACTATAAGTTGGGATAATCTTGTTGATAGTTTTGTGCTTACATTTTCTATTAAAGAGATTTGCCCTGCTTTAGACGTAGCTATTAGGCTGATCAATACTAAGGTGTTTGATGATAAAGAAATAGCCGAGTACCAACTTGATTGGAAGGAACAAGAAGCTAATGTAGTAGAATGTTATAACCTCACCATTGATGAAGACGAAGACCCGTGCAACATTAATACTCCTAAGTCAGAAGGACACTGCAAAGAAATACTGTTGAGGGTCGTAGCTCGAAGATCTGTCGAAACTGGTGCCATGATGTGTCGAAGGTATGTACTGTGTCAAAGTTCCTTATTTGTGGCACAGCCAAAGTTACTGGCTATGCCGAACAGGAAAAGTGTGTCGAACCTCAAAATGCAACCATTGGAAAAAATCAGATTTAGCAGCGCTGGTACGTTAACTGTATTAACTACCTGTAATGATGAGATTTTAAGGAATCTAGCACCGTTTGGACAAGATCTACAGCTGTTCTGTCATATTTGGTGTCTTCAATGCACAATTATGGCATTTTTGATTGTTGGATTCTATAAGAAGACACCCAGGCCTGCGAAGTTTGCATTACGCATTTTCTTCATTTTTACAGTTCAGTCCATGACATCTGCTCGCGAAGTCCAGGAATTGTTGAGTGAATTCAGAGAGAGGGGTCTACAAAACCTTATGAGAAATCCACCTGCATCTGTACCCCACAAAGAGAATCCCACAGCACCGAGTCAACCAATGCAGAAACGATCAACCAAGAAGAAGTTTAGGGCAGAAGTTCGTTTGGACGAAGGTCTTCCTGATGCCCAGTTGTTTTCCATCCAAATGGTTGATGACTATTTTCAGGATATTGTTCAGTACTTGTCTACAGGTTTTTCTCCCTCTGAGATGACAACACAGCAGAAGAAACAGCTTGTGGTTAGAGCAGCTGACTTTACCTTGATACAAGGACAGCTATATAAGACGGGACCAGATGAAATACTGCGCAGATGTGTCTTGGAGCATGAAAATCCATTGATACTGGCTGAGGCACATTCTGGAGCAGCAGGAGGTCATTATGCAGGAAAAGCTACAGCACAGAAGATCCTAACAGCAGGATTGTGGTGGCCTATGATTCATAAGGATGCAAGAGAGTATTGCCACAACTGCGATATCTGTCAAAGGATAGGCAAACCATCCAGGAGGGATGAGATGCCTCTGGTTCCACAGGTAACTTTGCAAGCATTTGACAAGTGGGCTATTGATTTTGTTGGACCAATCAATCCCCCTGCAAATAAATCTGGAGCAAGATACATTATTACAGCAATTGATTACCTTACTCGTTGGGCCAAAGCTCAACCAGTCAAGGACTGTAGCACTGCTACAGCTGTGAACTTCATCTTTAATGATATTTTGTCAAGGTTTGGGTGTCCTAGAATTCTTATGAGTGATCAAGGATCACATTTTCTGAATAAGACTATTGAAGCATTGACTGAAGAATTTCAAGTATATCATCAGAAGAGTATTGCCTACCATCCTCAAGCAAATGGAACTGTCGAAGCCTTTAACAAGATTCTTGAGCACGCTCTGACGAAGGTTTGCAATGTTAACAAAAATGATTGGGATCTCAGAATTCCAGCAGTATTATGCGCTTATAGAACCACTTGCAAGAAGCTGACATGCCATACACCTTTTAGGCTGGAAGCAGTTATGCCCATGGAATACATTGTTCCTAGGCTCAGAATATCTGCCTTCACAAAGATGGATGATCCAGCTATGTTGAATGAAAGGTTGGTGAAGATACTGGAACTAGAAGAAGATAGATTCATTGTAGGTTTCCAGCAGCAAGTGCAGAAATCCAGAGAAAAATCATGGCATGATCGACACATTCAGAAGAAGCAATTCCAGATTGGTGATCTTGTGCTCTTGTATGACAGTAAATTCATGAAGTTCCCAGGTAATTTCAAGACACATTGGAAAGGACCATACATAGTTCAGAAAGTTACTGATGGTGGCACAGTTCAGTTAGTTAAATTGAATGGAGAAATTTTACACTCCATGGTGAATGGAAGTAGATTAAAGGAGTATAGGGACAAGCCTATACCCCTTGATCAGACGTAGTACCAAGAAGAAGAGTCTAAGTACCAAGAATAGTTGGAATTAGGTACTAGACTATAATGAAGCTGTTCTCAAAGAACTATGGTAGAAGTGTCGAAGGTTGTCGAAGAAAACCTGTCGCAGGTCACAGATTCGATGCGCAGTCGAAACTGCTGACAGGATGTGTCGAAGGTCCTTATGATGGTGATGCTAAAGCAGAGTGTCCTAGGATGGGACGCTGGTGAGTCTTAGGGGCCTATTGGGGCTCGAAATTCAAGGTCCTCTATTTTGGCAACTCCGTGGTTTTGGTGAGAAGCTTGTAAGCCGAGTTGCGGCACAAAATAGTCTTAGGGGTGTCGGGGTTGGGTCGAAGCCCCTCTTTTTGTAATTAACCCATGGTTTGAACTCATGGTTTTTAAGCCCATGGTTTAATCTCATGGTATTGTAATAGTGCACTTGTATAAATAGGCACTTATGTAAAGGAGTCAGGTTAGGCTTTTGAGGTATGATGATGTAATGCAAAGCTAAGGCCTATGTTTTGTAAGAAAGGTTAAGTCCCAGCTGTGTGCGTGGATGACCTCTGCAGTTGTGTGTATAGAGGATTTTTTTAAGAAAGAGTTAAGTCCCAGCTGTGTGCGTAGAGGTTTTTTGGTGATTGAGAAGATCTGCAGCTGAGTGCGCAGAGACCTGCAGCTAAGTGCGTAGCTTTGGGGGATTGAAGAGATCTGCAGCTGAGTGCGCAGATCAGAACTGTGGTTTTTGTAAAGAGTTGAATATAAACACAGTTATGTGGACATAGCCCCTACACTGGGGGTGAACCACATATATATTGTGTTGTGGTGGTTCTGTTGTTTGTTTTTATTCTGTTTATGCATCTATTAAGTATATAAAGGATAAAGTAAGATAAGCTGTTAAATAATAACTTTGCTGTGAATTCCCAGTTCAGGGTTGAGTAAGTAACTTTATGTTTATATAAACCGTGAAGCTAATTAAGTGAATGTTGAAGCTATTTATTATTATAATTTGTAAGACTAAAGGTACAATAATATCCCTCTTTCTCTTGCAGAAACCTAATTCTGCGGCACCCCATAGCTGTTTCAGGTGAGACTGCAACCTGTTCGCAGGTTGTTGCCGAAAGGGCCAACACTGTGGCTCTTTTGTTGGTGCGAAGATAAAAGGATAAAACCCGGGTCTTCCCATAGCCCAACATTATTCTCCGGATTCAATGCGAGATAGGTGATCAGGACCAGAATTCAACTGTCTTGGCTTCACAACTATTTGAAAGTCAAATTCCTGAAAAAGTAACTGCCACCAATAGATATTCCCCCCCAACACAGGCTTATTGACCAAATATTGCAAAGTGAAATGATTGGTGAACATATTGAAGTGACCTCCTAACAAATAGTGCTTAAACTTTTGCAAGGCATAAACCATCATCAATCCTTCTCTTTCAGTCGTTGTGTATTTTCGTTCCACAAATGACAACTTCCTACTAGCATATGCGATTGGGTGATCCAGGTTGCCCTCACCTAGTTTCGCAAGCACAACCCCCAGAGCAACAGAAGAGGCATCGACATGCACATGAAACTCCTTTTTCCAATCAAGGAATACCAGTATGGGTGTGAAGGCCATCTTGTCTTTCAGTGTGTCAAAACTTCCTTGACATTCCTTACTCCATTCAAATGCAGCATCCTTTTTTAATATCTTCTCCATAGGGGCTGTAATCGTAGTGTATCCTTTGATGAACTTGCAATAGTACCCCATATGCCCCAGCATCGTGTGAATCATATTCACATTCGTCAGTGAAGGAAAACTAAGAATTAGCGCGATCTTCAGTGGATCAACCAATAAACCTTCCTTACATACTATGTGCCCAAGTAGCATTCCAAACGGCACACAAAAAATGAACTTCTTAGATTTTAATGCAATCTGATGTTGTCAACACCTTTCTAGCATCAATCATAAGTTTTCAAGATTGTCCCTAATTAGCCCATAGATAGTCCAATCATCCATATTTACTTACAGGAAATTTTTAATAAAGTCTTTAAACATAGTGACAACTACCCGAGAAAATATTGTTGGTGCATTATTCAGCACAAAGGGCATGACTGTATATTGAAAAATTCCCCATTTAGTGACAACATGGTCTTATGATGATCCTCCTTTGCAATCCGGATCTGGTGGTACCCTAAAAAACCATATGTGAAGGAATACATCTCCTGACCGCCTACTCCTTCGAGGACCTCATCTGTAAATGGAATTGGGAAAGGATCATGTATACAAGCATCATTCAACTTTCGCAGGTCGATGCAAATGCGGAATTCACCAGTCTTTTTATCTTGAACCACCACAGGGCTTATCCACTATGATTCTTCGGCAGGCTCGATGATCCCAGCATCCAGCATCCGGTCAATCTTAGCCTTCACACGGTCCTTGTATCGTCAGTTCAGTCGATATGGCCTCTGTCACACACATTTTGCATCTGGTTTCAACGAGATTTTCATCTCCCCCAGGTCCCCTAACATCCCCTTCATTTTTGCGAACCGTATCGGAAAAATATCCTCGAATTCATGCAGTAGGTCTATGATTTTAGCCATTGTTTCCTCATACCAGTAGTCCGCAATATTGGCAAATTTCAGGTTCTCTTCTGACCCAATGTTGACTTTCCTGATCTTCAGTGGGTAATTCATCGAATCCGTCGGTATGCCTGGTGCTACAACATCGTGGCTTCGTTCTGGCTCCAGAATATTAACATTTTGTAACTCATCATCATCTTCAGGTTCCCTAGATAGATTGTAATAGGTCATAATGGATTGCATCGAGCAATGCGCATGTGGATCAACTGGGTATGTGATAGGGACAACCTTAAACACTATGTCACGGATGATTTACAATGCATTATGTACCTCTAGGTTGGCATCCTGGAAACTGAACGTCTGCGCAAAGAAAACAAACAACTCTTCCCAAGTGGTTATAGTTATACGCAGTTCTACCATTACATACCAGGATCTCGACATCTTTTCCATAGTATGAACAAAAGCAAGGACCCACTCATATTTAGGGCGTGTTTCCCATGAGGCCTGACATTCCATCAAGTGACTGGTGGGCTCATTCCATCCATCGTATCTTCCAGCATGATAGACCTCTGAATTACCGAAGCACACCATCAGTAATATCTGACATTGTCCCTAGTCATGGATCATCTGCTTATGAGTCTCCCACCATCAGGCTGAGGTATCCTTCAGTGATACATCTATGGCTAACACCCTTTGTGGTTCAAACACTTTCTCTTCAAACTCTCAAAGGAATTCAGATATCTTTGGCATCCCTTCATAAATTGGCAACTCGACAGTCTCAATTGCGATGCATTAGAGAGGTTGCATGATTAGCCCACATCTTCTGAGTGACACCGCATGCATCCTCTTTTGCCAAGTTTCCAAAGCATGATCAGAATCAGAGGACACAAAACTATCGCTGTACCATCCAAGTTCACCATCGATGGTAGGGTGGATAGAGTCTTCAAAGATATTATAGGCATGATCCCAACTTCTACTAGCTTCATCCCTCACTGGTTCAACATACCTGTGTCCTTCCTGAGGGTCCATGGGAGCAATGATCCTGACATCCTGGTTCTCAAACGTCATAACCCATTTTTTGAAATTGATAACCACCATGCTATCATTAGCCCATCCAATCCCTAGCAGTGCGGGATAGGAACCTCCATCTTCAACCACTTCTATCACATCAAAATCAACATACGTTTTCATACCTTCAACACTGACAACCAAGTTTGAGATGTGACCAATGGGTTGAACCTTTTCCTGATTTGCTAGTCATAGCTGCACCGACGACCATACCAATGTCATCTTCCCCATCAGCTGCCAACTTTGCTTAGTTAGAATATTTACATCTGATCTAAAATCCAGAATAACTGATTCAACCTCATAATCTCCGATCTGAATGTTCATCCTCATTTCCTTTCTTGTCTTCCTCTTTTGTAAGGAGTTCACCGTGGAATCCTTCAATGTCTTATCCTGGTGGTACAACAACTTCTCAATCTCGACAAGGGCTTCGGGATCTCTTACCAGCGACAGACAACTCTCAAAGAATTGTTGCAAGGTACCATGCTGTCATGATGGTCCTGCCTCTATAGATGGATCAAAAGCAGACAACATGTCGATAATAGGTAACTTACCCAGATTTCTCCCGATTCCATGCTTAGCCCCGAAGAAGGTATCTTTCTTCGTCGCAATATCAAATTCTACCTTTTTCTTTCTAGCTAACTAAACTTGTTGACGTGGTCCATCTTCTCCAGTTGTCACATCGATGCGAGTGACAATCCCAACATCGACATCCTTCATTCGTGGTTCGGCTTAATTTGTTGCAACTGTCGATCCTTGATTCAGGTTCTGGGATAGATTTAGTGGTGGGTTCTGATTTAGTGGTGGGTTCCTCAACTGAGTCTATGGCGGGATATGATTCTACATCATTTGTTGGTTCTACACTTGGAACGATGGCTGGTTCTGAGTCTGTTCATTCTGCAATTGTGGAATGTTTCCAGCTTTCCATCTTGCAATCAGCTAAGGGAAATTTTCAACATTATGCTCATTAGTCGCAGAGTATGTACACTAAGCATGAGGACACTCTCTCTGGTAGTGCCCAAATAGTCCATAGGTATAACACTGGATTGACTCTCAACCTCATCCTCCTCCTTGTCCCATGAATCCCCCATGGATTCTTCCTCGAACTCCTCCTTGCTAAAATTGAGGCTGGGCCAACTACTGCAGGGGTTTTGGTTCCTACTGGACATAGTGCGTAGTTTGAACATATTATGGCTAAGGCTAAATGAATGGTGCCTGATTATACTACGGTTGTGGTGCAAACTACGGTTGCGCTATGAATTGTGGCTGCTGTGCAACCTATGGCAACGACATAAAATGTTGTTGCGGTTGCGAAGAGATAAACTACATCTGGGGTGGTGGTGTATACTACACCTGCACTACATCTATGGCTTCGCTTGCATTTCCCAGGGGTCCTCACCTTTCACAAAGTATGAATCATATGTCCTTTCGTGGAGAAAGTCATAAGCTTGACAATTTTTATCGTCGTGTCCTACTGACCGAAAAAATGTACAGTACATAATATCTTCCTTGGTAACCATCTTTTGCATGTAGCCATAGTTCTCATGTCAATTCCCATAGACCTCACATATGTGGCACCATGGTACACCAGCGCAACTCAATGGGTTTGGGGCTCCTGAAAGAAAATAATTTCAGAACATCGGACATGTATCCTTAGTGTGTCCACCCATATGACATCAGGTGCATCAAATGTTGTCATGATATTCCTTAGCCTTCTTGATATATTGCAGTTGGAACGTCATATTGGCCAACTACGCTTGAATCTAGTTCATTTCGACCGCAGTTTCTCCTACCGGCGATGCTTCCAATTTCATCGCAATTTCCAGAGCCTTGCTCCATGTTGCAATATTTTTACTACATCAGTGGTTGTCGGATATGTGGGACAAGTGCAGCGATGAACCACTCCTTGTGTTGAACATCACTCATCTAGAAGATGACTCAAACCATCAACATCTTAAACTGTTTATCAAAGTCCCAAATTGTTTCGTTGGGGAACTGCTTGATTTCTTTCAACTCGGTAATGTACTGAGCCTCAAACTTTGGCTTCTTGAATTCTTCAAATAACCCCTTCTGGATCTCATCCAATTTTTTCGTTGTGCCTCCTTGAGGAACCAGCATGAATCTCATGTACCAATCCAGTGCACGACCCCAGAGGGTGGTTTCTAGCTGAATTTTCTTGACATTGTCATCCACAGTATGTCGGGCAGTCCAGATCACCTCGGACAAGAACCAATATTGCTCTGGGTCATCGATTCTGTTTCCATGAAATATTGGTAGCTTCATTTCATTGCTCGCCATTTTGGGCCTTCTTCCTCCGGATGTTACTCTACTGTTATACTACTACTGACACGTCGGGGAAGTCGACGTAGAATGCACGTTTCTTCCTAGTGGTGGAGTAGTGCGTGGAGGTGTGGTCACGTTACTACTGGGGTTTGAGCCTGTCGCTATACCGGGTGCATCCTGGGCTTGGTCATCCTCGTCGTCATTGAAAGGTCGCTTTGTCCCATGTGGTTTTTCTTCGTGGCATCACACTTTGATCACAGCGGGAGCTTCTTCTATCCTCTACCTCTTCTCTCGAAACCTTGCTCCTCCTCTTGTACAACCACTTGTTTCCTCGACGACCTTCCTAATCTCACCAAAACTCATGCCCATCAACCCCTTACCTTTCCATGCATCTCCCCCCTTTTGTCATAATTCCCATAGCCTCCACACACTAGAGTTCCACTACTCTTGGTCCATCTTTAGAATACCTTTTTCACATACAAGTTGTTTAATAGATAGCTGCAGAGACAGAAAAAATATACCTCGTGGTCCATTGAAGAACTCCTTTTCTGCTTCGCTAAATGACTTATTGGTATCAACTACAAACTCAGTAATGTATGCCTCCAATATATTGTCCAACCACACCTCAATAGCCCGCAATTCCTTATTTTCTATTTCTTGTAATTCCTGGGTCAGCTCCGGAGTCCAAGATGTCAGCTCTCCTCCTTAGAATTTCGTCTTCTTAGAAGTGAACTTCGCCAGCCACTCATACAAGATGAAAGGAAACTCATAGAAGAACCATTTGTGAGGACCGTTGTGAATATATCTATCCAACCAATTTCCTATCAACAGCTTCGGATTCTGATTTTCTATTTCAGCAAACTCCCGCAGTTTTAGACCAAACCACTCCTCGATCTCCGGTCGAGTCGAATGCCAAAACATATCCTCCTTTCAATCGCAACTCGGTCCTGGAAATGGAACCATTTGTTGGTGAAAACCCACCAAAAAAGCCTCGTCAATAGGGGTTCTCACTCTATCGATGCCCAACCAGTGCGATCTCCATGAGCACCGGCCCATACAGGTTTTACCCTACCTAGCAACAATCCGCAGAGAGGAGGAGGTCTCACCTAAGGCATTCAAGGGAGCGCTATCAGAACCAAGTTTCCGGCAGTAGGAAGGGAAGATATGGAATCTGAGGCTTTGATAGTATAACTATCAGATTACTCTAAGTCATTCGACAGAACTAACACAGTCCTCACAATTCATCTTCACAACTAGAGATCTAACAGATCACATCACTCATTTGTCGCAGCAATGTCATTGCAACAGTATCATTCATAAAAAAAATTAATAAGCTTCATCATCATTGATTATAATTGCAAAAAAGTTGGGATAGATCGCATCATTAGTTCATTGTAGCAACATTAGTAAATCATTAAAAAAATCAATACACTTATTGCAGTAGAGAAAACAGGAAAACAAAAGACACCATTTAGGCAACAATTGTCATGTCACATTAATTCTACGCAACAGATCCAAAAATAGATAATTCCTCTCCATAGCAGGATATTACATCCTAAAAGTTAGTATCTAACACAGACAGATCGTAGATAAAACAAAAAACCCATCAAGACCATAGAGAGATTGCAACAGACTAATCACTCTCAGATATCGACTTGGACTTGTATCGCACTAATCATGATTTTCCTTCACTTCTCCTCTTTCATTATCTCTCTACAATTGCAAAGCTATCTCTATATATAGGCTTGCACCTTACATCAAAGTTCCACTTCTAACTAACTTCTAACCACTAATGACCTATGTCTACAAAACGTGGTCAATTAATACATTAAATTCAAAAACGGTTATCCTTCTGCCCATCGCGTTGATCTGGCCTTGCGCGGTGTTACATGAGCTTGCGTAGCTGCCGCAATGCTACCCAACTCACTTACCCAAAACCCTTTCCAACACTATCTCAGGAATTGAATGACTACCAAGAAACATTGTTAAAGCTTATTGAAGAACGAAATCAATGGGAAAAGGAAAGAGGTTTCCTTGCTGCAAAGATTGATGTCTTAAATGAGAATCAGTTGATTTTGGAAAGGGATAAGGGGGGTAATAATGAAATATAAATAATACCAACAGCACAATAAAGTACTGAAACAAATACTGATGCAATCATACATGCTATGTCACAAGTTATCCTAAAAGATAAAGAGATAATTGTTTAAAAAGTCAAAATCAGAATTTGGCTTATGTAGTTAAGAAAGAAGAAGAAAGGAAAATATTGGAGAATAAAAATAAAGAATTGCTCGAAAAAAATGAGAAAATAATGAACAAGATATTAGGACAGTTACCACTACAGGGGGCTAGACATCTCCTTTGGGATAGGATAATTTCAAAAGCCACCAAGATCATACTATATTTAAATTTTATTCAGGATAAGGAGATGGTGATAAATGTTGTTAGACAAAGTCATACAACTGTGAAAGAATATTTGAATAGGAAACCAGTTGACACAGCTAGAAACACAATAAATTTCCTTAATACTCTATCTGAAGAGGAATTAAGGACAATGTGAATCAAATATCGAATTGCAGTCATTACGTGGGCTAGAAGAGTATCAAGAATTACCAATTAAATCCAAACCGAATCACAGAAAATTTGAGGACATGACTCAATCTTTGTCAGGGAAAGTCGTAATTGATAAACTCGTAGTTATTTTGAGCTACTGATTATGTTCAGAACAATTGGTTCTTAGCTTCCACCTATTTCTTATGTTGATCATGTGGATCTCCAAGTGTTGGCAAAAGAGATGGCAAGTCTAGAGCTTCCAACTGGATATCAATGGAAAACAGTAGGGAAATTTGGCAAGATGAAGTATAAATTACATCACTAAAATAAATTAATCTTAATGCCTGACATTTTGAAGACTGTTATTATTTAGAATAAGTTAATAGATTTTCCAAGGTTGTTTAAAAGATTAGTTTTAAAAGGTTAGCTGACATATGTAATAATGTAGTTATCAATGCCTATTTTTAGGGTATAGGCAGTTATCAGCTAAAGGAGATATGTGGATGTATAAAAGCACTTTTTTTTAATGTAATGAGGGTTGGAACCCGTGAAACATAACTTATTTTTTTAAGAGAGCTTCAATATTAATAAAAATATTGCAGATCCCAACAGGTTTTCCACCTGAGATTCTTGTATTGTTCATTTTAGAGTCTGTCCTATCTTTCCTTTATGTGAATCTGTTTCATGTTTATGTTTTCCATTCTTCTATCTTTTCATGCTTGGATAAGTGTGTATTAAATCAAAATTCATATGTTTATGCTCTAGTTCTTTAATTTCAAGCATCCACAAACTTTTTCCACTAAATTTAATATTGGATTCATCTTGAGATTCCCATATTAATGGACTATTTCTTTGTATTCCTTACCACCAGAAAACCAACACTTTGACTATAAAAGAGTGACTTTATTTCCTCTGTTAAGAATCCCATTTCAAAGCACTTCCATTAGTTATTATTCATATTTTACTCCATGCACACTGACCACATGTTTCATCCATTACTATCACTAAAACTTGTTTCTTTCAAAGTACATCTGGCCTTTGTGTTTATTTATTGAGAGATACCTCTCTAGTAGGAAAGAATCCAACTTTCCTCCTAAGTATTTTTTTCTGGCTACCTTAGACCTTCCATCCACAACCAAAGGAAAAATCCGAGTGATAATAATATCAAACACCATTTAGGCTGGTATATGGGCAGGAAGAGGTTATTCCCATGTAATATATCATGCCAATTGTACGGATTTATGCTTTTACTAGTATGTCTGATACTGGTTCCATTGAAGAAATATTGTCGCAAATGCTCCAACTAGAAGAGGACCGATATTGAAAGCTTCAAACATCAAGTTCAAAAATAAAGAGAGAAGGCCTCACACAATAGCCATATCCCTAAGAAGTAATTTTAGTGAGGTGACTTAGTCCTTCTCTATGACACTATTTTTTTCAAACACCCTGGTAAGTTGAGGATGCACTGGTTAGGACCTTATGTTATTAATTACGTGACAAAATGATGCATTGTCCAATTAGAGAATTTAAATGGAGAACCTATGAAAGGTTTGGTTAATGGGATCTAACTAAAACCATATTGGGATAGTTGTTCATTCCTCTTTTGAATTTTTAAATTTGTATGAAGTCAAAAAAATTTGAAACACCGCTCTTTTTTTCCAATTAAAGTTTTTTCCATGTGTCAAATTCTTTAGTTTTGTCGAGGCTAAGGTAGTTGATTGTCAAATTAAGTTAATGTGCTATCCCATATGTTTCTGTTGAGGTATATCAATGTACTGTTGAAGTTGTCACTTTGTCCAAGTTGTCATTAATGTGCATTTAATGACTACTTTTAATATGGAATTGGTGGCAGTGCTAGTGGGATCCTATCATAAATGTATGAAAAATATCAAGTGACTAAATAGATTGGATGCCACCTCCATAATCATTACAAGGTTCCAATCAAATTCATTGAACATTTGGAATTGACAAGAAATGTGTGTGTGGAAATTGATTTAAAAGCATGTTTCTTAGCCATTTGAGACTCATTATATCAAGAAGTTGAAGTGATTTGAGGAATCTAGAGTCTGAACAACAACCTGAAGTAGAGTTTAGCATAGCAAGATGAAACGATGCAGGTTGATCTCTCCACCACAATTGAATTTTAGGGATTTGTTGTGGAATTGGAAATGCATAAATCCATTCTAATTGTGGATTGAATAGCCAAAAGTATTATTGCTCTAGATACGAGTAAACATGCTGAGGAAAAATACGGCACCATATTTTCAAGTGAATCCACAAGAATGGATGAAAGGGATACATGATTATGAGTCCTCTATTTTTGGGTCTACGATGATTCTTCCGAAATACATACCACCATATAAGATGGTTGCACCACCAGTTCATATCAACAATACTGTTAAATATCCAATGGTAACACCACCTAATCTGAAGGGTGTTGCAAAGTATGCAAATATACTCGCAAATATCCATAAGTTGTCTTATGCATATCATGACTTGGTGAAGTAACCAAAATTCCACATGAAGACATTTTATTCAGTAGATGGCACATCACTTGAGCTTGAGCCTATGGAGTGGGCTCTAGGGTAGCATAGGTCAGGTATTTTGTCATCGATGCACTTGCCACACTTTGGACACACACCAAAAGACAATGCATGTGTCAAACAGTTTCTATTGTGTTTCCATGGTGGATTTTTATATGTGGAGAAAAATATATCAGTTTATTTTGACTTGATTGTGTGGATTACAGGGTTTCCCATGGCTGGTGTGGACCCTGCTCAGTTCTTTTTCATGAAGGAAAATGATAGATATTTGGATACTCATATGAAGGAGAATTATAACCTTTCAATGAAAAAAATAGGGTTTGACATTGTCTCTATCGGTGACCAATTTGTTCACTTCACAGCAAAGGAATTAACCATCAAAGTATTGAGGAAAACATAGCCAAACCAATTAACCTCATCAACCATCGCATCAACAAAGTAGTGTGCAATAGGTGTGCATGTGAACTGGTCCACCTTTATTCTTAATGGATTCTTCAATTACCATTCCGATGCTCAATATAAATGCAACCCTTTAACATATTCCTAGTTGTTGATACTAATTTAATTTGTTGCATGGGTGGAGCCACCCAATTACCATGGTATGGAACAACATGTTCCTTTTTTAGGGAACATATATGCCAATTTGTGGTTTACTGTGTTAATATTTTAATGGTTATACAAGATCTAAATTTTTTTATCATCATAACATCATAATCATATGCAAAAGGATCATTGAAATAAAGACAATAACAACCACACAAAATAACACAAGGATTTATTTTGGGAAACCCTCATGAGGGAGAAAATCCAACAAAACTTCCTCGATATAGAATTCAACCAATTACAGTGTAATACCTCAATACTATCACTTGTAATACACCAAGAATAAGACTAGACTTCTTCCTTTCCTCAAGATGGACTGCTCCTTCTCTCTCTAGCACAATTTCTTGAGTTCTGAGTGTGTTCAAATGAGGAAGGTCCCTCCCCTATTTATACTGATCAATGGAGAGGCCTAATAACCCAACAGGGCTGTCTTCTCCTCCCAATCAGGGCTTACTTTCCTTGGGATACTCAAAAATACATTTTAATAATAATTTTTGGGTACTGCTAACCCAACTTACAATGGAGTTTTTACCTCAAGACTTTACATGACCAAATACATAAATGGCATTCCTAATAAGAGTAACTACATCTCCAGAATGTGAAATGATAATAATAAAACAAAATAGAGTATCTTCCGCAATTAGATTTCTTTAACACACCTTCTTAACAAGGAAGGTATTCTATAACACAACAATACATATGTACAACTGACTGGTAATTCTATATTTCATAGGAAGTTTTCACAACTACATCAACATCATCATCATCCTTGGAACATCATCATCAAGAAGCATCACATATTGATCATCATATCATGAGCACATCATCACGAGCATTCTGTCACATCATCGCAAAAATCTATCATGTGCATCGCATCTTGACATAGCATCACGAGCATCACATCTCATCACATCATCATAAGAATCATATCTCATTGCATCATCATTATCATCACATCTCGTTGCATAATCATGAGCATCACATCTCATTGCATCATCATGAGAATCACATCTTGTTGCATCATCATAAGAATCACATATCATTGCATCATCACCAGCATCACATCTCGTCGTAGCATCATGATAATTACATCTTGTCGCATCATTGTGGGAATCGCATAACATCACATCATCTCAGGTATCCTCATCTTGAGCGTCACAACACAACATTTCAAATTAATGTGGAATCACCCATAGCATCATGAATGTTGGAATATCATCATCCACAAATGAATGAAGGACCACAATGTCTGCAAATGAATGGCAGACCACAACGTTCATAAATTAATGTCAAACCACAACATTTGTAAATAAATGCCAGACCAAAAAATTCTCAAATGAATGCCAGAACACAATGTTTGCAAATGAACTCCATACCACAATGCGTGCAAATGAATTTTGAACCACATTTTATGCAAATGAATGCCATACCATAACGTATGCAAATGAGTTCCAAACCACAACGTCCACAAATTAATGCAGGACAACAACATCTACAAATGAATTCCAAACCACAATGTCTCCAAATGAATTACAGATCACAACATCTACAAATGAATTCTAGACCACAATGTCCACAAATGAATTCCGGACCACAACATCCATAAATTAATGCAATACCACAGCGACTACAAATTAATGTAGGACCATAATGTCTACAAATGAATTACATACCACAACATTCGCAAATGAATGTCGTACTGCAACATTCACAAGTTAATGCAGGACCACAACATATGCAAATGAATGCAGGACCACAATGTTTGCAAATGAATGCCAGACCACAACTCGTTCAGATCTTCCTATTCAAAGATACTACCGAACTTCCCTAGATCTTCCTTATGGGGATGGCAGCAACCATGTTGGGTTCTATCCTTAGCCATATGACTTGTCATACTAGGATCCACCCTTGGTATTGTCACCAATTCTATTGGGATCTACTCACGAAGATACGACCATGCTCTCTGTACAGTGACTAGATGACTAGGGCTCACCATTTTTATCTTGTACATCCATAAATTCATCATTCTTCTCTTGTACATCCACAAATTCATCATTCTTCTCTTATAGGTGATTACATGCAATCCTTCCTACAAGTCAAATATATCAGTTGCATGGTTAGAAACATTTCATATTCTTCAAGACATAATCACAATGAAAAATTCTTATGCATAAATGTATATGACATACAATCATGCAATGTTTTTATCCAATACAACATTCATCCATACCCCGTATTCATACGGTAACTTTCTAGACTCCTTCCATCTCTACCAAGGCATTAGTAATAATGTGCAGTACTCCCAACATGTCAACAAAAAGGTTACATTCTAGAAAAATAGCAATGGAATTCTTATAGCACCATAGGCCACTTACCCATCACATGCATATTAGTAGTATATTTTTCATTGATGAAAACATTGTATCATGCATAATACATTTCCTTGAACGTAGATATGTACACAAATAAACAATGTCATTTAAGAAACTATATAAATAGGAAATGACAATTGCAATACTTATCTTTGTTAGTTTGGTAGAATCCCTCTTGATCTTTATCTCCTTACAAGAATTACTGGAGTCTTTGACAATGTGCTCTACTTCATCATCTGATTATGAGGAACTATTCCTATCTTGCTCATGATTATAAGGGATGAGAAAATCTTCTACAACAAAAACCACATAGGACATGTGTACTGGTGTTGAATATGTGTGTCCCTACAAATGGATCCTTTCTTATTTAGTGCTCAAATGGATAAGAGTATGACATTCATCTTCATCGATAAAATTAATCTGGATCAAGGTACATATTCCTCATCACCAGAGGAATATTCCCTTTATTTCTTATTAGATGCAAAATATTCATCCTCGGCTGCACTGAGAGCAACACTGGTCCACTTTCTACAACACTTTGGAGTGCTCTTTCTATTTGTAGCATTGCCAACCCAAATGGATTGATCATATCCATGCAGGAATATACTTTGGTCTCTCACATAAATAAGGCCATACTCAATTGTATCCTTCAGGTACCACACCACATGCTTTTCCAAAAGCATGTGAACACAATTAGGATCCACTATGTACTGGATCAACACCAAAGCAAGTATTTCGCCTCAAGTCCGTCAAGTACATTAACGAAAAAAAAATTCCTGTAGATTTTGAAAACAACTATCTTTGAAGTAGGATCATACCAACTCCAATTTTTATTCCATTAGTGTTTCTATAGTTCAACATCTCGAACCCATCTCGAACCTCTTAAGGATATTGATCGCACATTTTCCTTCGATAAGGAAAAATATTCTCTAGATTCTATCACACCTCATGTCAATATTATTGAACTCTAAGATATATTGTAGTCACTCCCTATGAAGCGGAGCACCATCCTCCATCTGCATCTTGTACTCTCTCCATTTTGTTCTGGAGTGACAGGTAGCCTCCTTTGATGCTAATCTTTTGTGTATCCATCTATGTCAAGATAACATGATAATAAGATCCTCCATCTCAAACTTTGTTTAAATTTCCTTTTGCATCCATATATGATCTTCTATTCCTCTATAGGATTCAATATTCAAACTTATAGTAAAGGAGTAGATCTCTATCACTCTAGGTGATCCTCAATCTTGTCATGTAACTGTATGTGTTATCCCATGGGTTCTTTTTGAACTCGTACTAATCCTTCTTCAATTTGCAGACATGTGGTTCTCTATAGAGAGTCCCTTGTCCTATAATTTGTTCTATATGCACTTCTACTTCACTAAAGAAGTGTGTATGGTTAATGGACCAAATGTATTTCCATAATCGACTCCCTCTTTTTGAGAGAAACCACAAGCCTTTCTTTGTATCTCTTGATATCACCATCTGTTGTATGCTTGATATTGTAGATCTACTTGGAATACATTATATACTTCCCTTCAAGTATTGAGACCACATTTGTGACATCATTCTTCATGAATGGTATGCCTTGATTATATCATTCTTCCAATATTCATCTTGGGACATTCTTTCACAAAGTACCCATTTTCATCACAAGTGAGACATATGAGCTATGGGAGGTCCTTCTTCTGAAGTACTTATATTCTTGCGAGAACACTCTTCCTTCTTATTATGTCTCTCTTAGTACGATATGTTAGGGATTGATTGTCATCTTCATCCATATCTTATTCTTTTGTTATCAATTGAGTTTCTTCTTGTGTGCATTCCTACCATAGGTAAGCTTGATTCTTTAATGAAATATTGGGTGACCAATCAAGTTTGTCATGTCCACTTTTGCTTCTTTGACATTGTCTCCAATAGATTCTAGTTGCTTCTTGATCTAGAATGATCTTGTGAAGTAATATTTGATACCTTTTGACATATGCATATTCACGCCCTTGAGATGATTCCTCAAATTCATCTTCATGTTTATATAAAACATCTCCTTAGGAGTCCTCAAGGATGATACATGTGATATCCAAACTTCCTTGGTGGAATTTGCAAAGATCCTCTTGGTTTCTTTAGCTTTGTCCTCATTTCCCTCTGGATCTGTAGCTTCTCCTTTGACATGGTCTTCTAAGTCAAGTTCTTTTATATGAGAAGCACCCTATACTTCCATGCCCGAAACTTATTGGATCCTTTAAGCTTGTCCTAAATCTTGGTATTGTTTGTCATCATGATAAAGTGATAACCTCAAATGGAATTAGAGAGAATATAACTTACAAATGTGATTTATTCAACAGAATGCTTGCTTCAATGCTTTCTTGGAAGAGTACTTCTAGTGTCTCTAGTGTTTGACAGAGAAACCCTAATTTTTCAACCTAGGTGACTTTCAAATCTGGTTGGATAGAAATATTTTCCTCCTCAAGGTGAGATGAGAAGCATACTCCAAAGTTCCCAAAATTGTGGACAGAACTGCAAAATATCTAATGCCCTAGTTTTCCCTACCAGCAGTGTTAGGTCAAAAATTGGAAATCCACAGAATTAAAAAAAATTTACATATAAATATCTGCCCTCGTAGGGAAAGTTTTATAGTCCTCCTTTTACAACTGATCGATGGAGGAAAGTGCCCAGAAAAAGAATCCCTATTTTCTCCAATTTCTTCTGTAGAATTGTCTGATCTTGATTCTGTTGTATCTATGAATTCATTCTCCTAAATGTATGAGACTTAGTAATGATATATCATGATATGTATTATTTACAACCCCATAGGTTAGGGAAGTATTGGATTCACCAAGTGGAACTTATGTTAATTTTCCTAAGGTGACCTGTTTGAGGATTGGTTCCGTATAGTGAACTTATACGGAGTACCATGTGTAATTGTTTCAATTTCAAGGTATGAAACTCACTCCACAGAAAATATAGGTCATACCATATATGTAACATCTTTAGAAATTTGATTTGGACCTTCATAACCTAACATATATCAATTCTACCTAGCTCACCTGTTTAAGAATGATCTCTAGAAGAGGCTGGAACCCTAATTTGGAGGAATCATATCTCCTAAAGTACATTAAATGAGAGGGTGAAACTCACACATAAGGTACAACACTATTTAATATTTTGTATTTCCAAGTTTTAGCTCCTAATAATTGACCAAAATCAAGTTATAGTGAAAATTTCAAGATCAATATACTTTTCCTTTTAGGGTTTTCAAGCATGAAACCCTAATCTCTAGTAGCTACAGTTATAGCATTATTTTGGTTGCACAAAGAATTATTTCAGGGTGCATCTAATACCATGTTAATATTTTAATGGTTATAAAAGATATACAACATTTATCATCATAACATCATAACCATATGAAAAAGGACCACTAAAAGAAAGACAAGCACAACCACACAAAAGAACACAGAGATTTATCTTGGGAAACCCTCGTGGGGGATAAAACCCATAAAACTTTCATTGATATAGAATTCAACCAAGTACATTGTAAGACCCCAAGAATAAGACTTTTAAGACACTGAGAATAATACTATACTTCTTCCTCTCCTCTAGATGGACTGCTCCTTCTCTCTCTAGCGCAACTGCTTGAGTTTTGAGTGTGTCCAAATGAGGTAGGTGCATCCCCTATTTATACTAATCAGTGGAGAGGATTAATAACCCAATAGGTCTGACTTCTCCTCCCAATCAGGGCCTACTTTCCTTGGGATCCTAAAAAATACATTTTAATAATACTTTTTTGGGTACTACTAACCCAACTTAGGACATATGTTTTACCTCAAGACTTTACATTACCAAATACATCAATGACATCCCTAATTGAAGGAAAAACATCTCCGGAAGGGGAAATAATAATAATAATACAAAATAAAATATCTTCTGCATTTACATTTCTTCAACATACTGACTATTTCAAGGATTTTTGCAACTGGTGTGGACATCGCTTGTTCCTCTACCATGTATGATACAAGCATAGAACAAAAAACCACAACAACATATCCTTCCCTAGATGGTTAGTTTACTTAAATGAAAATCATTCTCATACCTCAAATTTGAATGTTTTAGCCCTTTTTCTATTGTTCTCCATGCAATATTCAATACCTACAAAGAAACATCAAAAGAAAAGACAACAAGATGAGAGTAACATGATAAATTAACAATCTATGCTAATGATCAAGGAATCTAACAATAATTAGTTAATATTGACACAAATCAAATATAGGATAGGGGAACACTTTTGTATTAATGAAATAATAAGGTGAATCTACAACCAAAGCCTTGATGTTTCCAACTTTTCCTTCCACAATGGACTTACAACACTCCAAACTCACACAAATCTCTCTTGCACACAAAACTCACTCTAACTTGTCTCTATACCATACTCAAATTCAACAGTACAAGGATGCTCTATTTGGTCTCTCCTTCACTCCCTCCATGAAGGCTTCATTTATAGGCCAAATGAGATGAGATTCTTTAGGGAATGGAAAGGAGATGATCCCTACAGGTGAGAACGGTGAATGCCACCTATCCTTAGCTAATAGCAACCACTTCCACGAAGGATTTGGCTGGAAGTTTCTCAAACTTTATTTTTTCATATTTTAAGTCCACCTGTGCTTTTTTCTCAAGGGGGAAAGGCGACGACGCGTTTTTCTCAAAGGGAAAGAGAACTAATGGTGCCTAATGTCAATAAAGAAAAAGCGTCGATGCTCTTTGATAAGAGGGTAAGTGCGCCGGTCTTCTCAAAGGTGGAAAAAAGTCACCACAAGACTCTCTGACGATGCTCTCTCAAGGGTGCTCAGGAAAGTGGATATTTTAGGTGCAATAGAATGTCCCCCAAAGTATGAAGCTAGAAGGATGTGATAGGTAAAATACTTTGCAATATATCCATATGGTAACAGAGGTAGTAAGAGATGAGCTCACAACTGACATAAGACCAGTAACTAACTAATATGACTCAATCATGGCTATGGACCAATACACTACAGATCCATGAAGATGACCATGTCATGGCTATCAAAAATACATTGTATATCCATGATCAATGATGTAAAAAGTGGAACATGGATACAGAACATACAAATTAGATCCATGTTATTTGAACTCAATATTGAATACAGCCACTAGACATACAATGTGTATATGTGTCATGACTCCAAATAGTCTTCCATCGCAACCTGAGAATAGGAAATTATGCAGGAAAGGCCTAACTACTCAGTTTCTTCATTCCATTCCCCAAAACGATACAATTCTAACCATGTGAATAGAGGTCTTGATGTCGAACATGGCAGAAACCACTTGATTGCCAGTCATTGATGAAAACTGTTAACAAGTTTGAGGGAAATCATCATTGATGTCAATGATCCCCAAGGTATCTCATCACATTCTGCAAGTGTGAATAAAGGCTTTGAAGTAGAACACTTGATAGAATCTTCCAATCAGAGGTCATTGATGAAAACCTACTGTCAAACCTGCCATTGAGAAATGCAGGCTTCAAGGTACTTAACTTGGTTTCTAAATATAATCCCTGAATGATGTGTTGAATTCAACAAGAATAGACTCATTAAAGGAGGGCCATGATGTTTCCCCCATAATCAACACGAAACATGGAACAAAAGTTGATTTTGAAATGATGAAACAACGATGAAACTGACTCAGACACGACTAAATTTATAGGAAGTTAAAGTTAATAACGAGTTGTATTCCAAAAGAGACAACCTTTGAATAAATTATGGCATGACTAATGACTTGGAAGCATTGGATTGAAGAGACAAAAATAAGATTTCAATGCAAGGAATATGATGATTCATTCTTTGAATTGAATCAAAAGAGTCAGGTGACTCATGAAAGTGGATCGACTCGGAAAGAAGTTGAATACCCAACTGTTCAAATATGTGAATGCAGATAGGTGCCATGTTCAAAGGTGGACTGTGAGCTGCCATCGATACAAATGAAAAAATATCCCCCTTTCCCTTAATTTCCCCATCACGAAGGATGAGTGCCTCTTTTCATTTTTACGAGTTCAAAGAGGGTAACAAACACTCGTTGTAGCTCATTGGATGATGAGTCCATTCCCATATGTTTTACGAACCTAAGAAAGGAGAGGTTTGTTACCAACAAGGGTCTTTCATCATTTGATTTTATGAGTTCGATGAAAGTGAACTCAGTATCATCCATGTTTATAGAGTCTGAACAAAGACAAAGGGAGACTTCAAAAGGTCCCTTTTCGTCAAAAAAATTCCCTAGGGCCCGAAAAAGTATAAAATAATACCCCAGCGAACTCTTCTGGCAGATATCAACCAAAGCATTCATTTTTCATAAATAGGCCTAATCGGTCCGAAAAAGAGATAATCTACCACCGACTAGTCGATTGTTCGAATACTTTTACAAGCGTGAATGTATCAAGTTTGCTTGGAAATTTTTTTGTGTTTTTGAGACATAAAAGAGATTGAATATAACTCCATAAGGGGTTCTCTTTTTCATAAGCCAGTTTTAACGAGTCTTAAAAAGCAGGAAAAGTGCATTTGATACTCTTTTACTACGTTTTTTATGAGCATGTGAAAAGTATGAAAAACACCGAGTGCTTTTTCATTTTTACCCAAAGAATGAAAAAGACAAAAGCAACTTTGGAAATAGCCATCAACTTTGCAAATATAACCTGTAAACTTTTCAAAAGCAAGTTAGAATTAGATTTTATCATAAAACTATATAAAGCAAATAATAAAAACCCACAAAATTAAAATATTTTGATTTAATATTAAAAATCAAAAATCAAAATTACTATAAATAGAGGCAAATAGTAAAAAGTTTACCATTGTGTGTTTTTACCAAAAGGAGAGAGTAAATTGATGAGAAGAAATTGGTCTTCAAGTGTTGATTCCAAGAGCTATGGCCCATCATTCTTCAAGCCGTTTGGAGCAGGTAAGATTCAAATCCTTCCTCTTCATATTCACGGTGCGATTTTTCAATTTTAGGTCGGTTTTTTAGGGTTTTTGAGCATTTTTTCCAAGGGAAACCGTGCACTCAAATCGACGCTTTTCCTTTTGCGGATTGTGCACCGATGCACTATTGTGCTGGGACATAGGAGTTGAAGGTGCTCTGTCCTAACCCAGCAGAAGTGTCGACGCTCTGTCTTCATGGAAGAAAGGCGTCGACGGAAAGGGAAAACAAAAAACTCCAATTTTTACCGTCAAATTTCATTTTTTCTTGCTTCCTGAGATCATGTGTGTGTCTAATGCATATTTAAAATGTTTTTGTAAGGGAAAAATAAGCCACACTATGGTGATCTGGAAAGAATGTGAACATGAAACCAATGATTTCCAAGTGGTTAATGACCCACCAACTATGAGAGCTCTTCGAGACTGTGGGGTTTCTTAAGTACTTTAGAGTGCCCGAAATGAAGGCATATATACGCCTTCTAGAACACATTATTGATATGTGGGACCTTGACCAACAACATTTCATCATTGGGACCCACACGCTGAGAAAAGACATAAATCACATATATTTCATGACCATGTTGTCTCGCAGAGGGATACCAGTAGTTATGTCTGGCCCATGGGGAGGTGATTCTTCATTGGATGACCTGATTGACTGTTAATGTTCAGTGGGGACACATTCCCAAGGGGGAAAAATCCTTATCAAATGGATAGTAGATCAACCTTTGAGTACAATTGTTTACACTATTCGAAAGGTCGTAGGGACCATATCATCCCATTTGACCACCACAGCACACATGTTATACGTTGTAGAATGTATGGCTCCCATAATATTCAACTGGTGTGAAGTTTTTTTGGTCATCTTAAAGGACCGTTTAAACAAATGCAGACGGGGACAAATAAATCAGTTTGGCTATGGCGAAGTATTAGTATATTTCTTCCTAGAGAAGGTACCACTGATGAGGCCTTAGGTATCCTTGATCGGGATAGATGTCAAAACCCCCAAGATGCTTGGGTGGGTGCTCGTCATGGCTCGTCACAGTGGTGGAGGTTCAAGGGTTACCTATGGATCAGTATTCTTTCCCTGGTTGTGAAACAAGCTACTGATGATAGAAGAGTATGCTTATGAGGGAGCAAATTTCTATCATGACCCTAAACTTCCATTGCCAGAGGGAGAGGAGTGGGACGATCGAGGTAAGAATTATGCTATCGTTCATGCTTTTAATTTTTCAATTTTTATTTTATTTTATTTTTATCTTGTAATGCTGAGATGTGTGAAAGTGACTTGTGTAGACATTAGTCCTTCTCATCTAGTTGAATCATTTCCTATCGAGAGACGAGTAGCGGTCAGAGAGATGGATATATTCCAAGAAGAGGCAGACGAGGAGATCGAAGAGATCAAGGAGAACCCGCAGCTCTTGACTGTAGGGACCCCATATATCTCTACTGATGATTTACCTAGACAATACCAGCATTAGACTATGGGAGTTTCAGGCCACTTTGTTAGGTTACTCAGTAGAGTGTCTCGGGACGTGGTGTGCTATCATGAGCATCACTGCGAGGATTAGTCTACAGAGGCTTCCTCATTTTTGTATATGTATTTACAATGAAAGATTCTAAGCTTCATTTTTTCCCCATATATATGTGTTTTAAAAATATGACAGTTCTAAACTTTGGGTGATCTAAAAGCTTGATGCTTCAACACATTCTGTATCTCAACCTTACCTTTTTTATATATATGTGAAAAAAAAATTATTTATAAGTGTGTGTGCAAATGTGATGTGTGAATGCATGCCTACTTATGAATTCAAATGCATTTTTTTATGTTATAATGAATTTAACTATGAGCAATATACCAATATAGGACAAACTTGGCCATGGAATCTGTCATAGCATTTAAATCTATCGGAATGTGTTGATATGAAACTTGCTCAAAACACCTTTCTATAATCCCAACCCTTCATAATTTATGAACGAGTAGGGTTTTATGGATGGTGTGGACTCGGTTTAACTGGTGCACAACTAATTCCAAGTATAGGTAAACCCTAATCTCTCTTACATCATTATCTAGGGCTTTCATCAACAATCCAATCACTGGACGATACTCTGCGAGATTGTTGGTGGAGGGACCCAAACAAACACCCCCTAAACTCACTAGATCACCTATAGGAGAGTAAATTACCCAAGCCACCGATGCAAGATTCAAAGTGTAATGATTACCACCATCCGCAAAACCAATAAAAGCGGTCATCTATCCATTAAACATAGGACTTACGTAAGTAGGGTTTGTGAAAAACACATGTTATATCACATAAAAAACACACTTTTTAAAATAAATGCACAGCACTCTATAAACAATATCTATAAAGAACCTATGCTAGATTACCTAGGCATAGTATCTTTTGAGGGAGAGGACATTGCGGGGCTCTCCCAAGAGTATCCCATAATAATCCGTTAACTCATATGCACCCTTCTCCAAAACATAGTTGATAACATAAGGCCCATGCCACATGCACTCTAGTTTCCTTTCCCCCAACTTATCATGTTTATGGTCATAGTTTAAGTCCATATCTCCTTTGTTAAAAGAGCGGGGTTAAACGGATCTATCATACTATGATTTTGTCGAGATTGTTCAAGTATAGGAACCATTCTTCTTCTAGTGTGGTGTTGGGAAAAATTTATACAACAAGCTTCAAAGAAGGAATCTCACACTCTATCAGAAGAGTGGCCTCTAGTCCATACACCAATTAAAATGGTGTGAAACCAGTAGAAGTTTTTACGGTAGTCCTATAGGCCCAAAGCGCAGAAAAAAGTTGCAAATGCCAATTAGACTTGGCCTACCCTACAATTTGTTGAAGCATAGTTTTTAGGACTTTGTTGATTATTTAAACCTAGCTATTGGCCTGTGGATAGTAGGGTGGATATTTATCATGTCGAAACCCTAATTTTGCACTTAGTTCTGCCATCATCTTAGTTTGGAAATGTGACCCATGGTCGGTCACGATGGCCCTAGGAATCTCGAATCTAGCAATGATATGGTTAAAGAGAAAGAGAGTAGTTGTTTTTCCGTATTCGACATATGTGGGTATAGCCTCAGCCCGTTTAGTGACATAATCCACAGCCATAATAATGTAGCCATTCCCCCCAGCTGAGGTAGGTCTACAATGCATGAAGTCTATGCCCCATTTTGCAAAAGGGCCAACTACTATGACAGGATGGAGTGGAGCTAGATGGGTGTGATTTTTAGATGTAAATAGATGACAAAGCAGGCATTTTTTGACAGTTTCCATACAATCTTTGAAGTTGAAGGCCAAAAATACCCTACGCACAAAATCTTTTGGGCAGTAGCCAACCCATAGAGGTGGCTTCCACAAGCTCCAGAGTGTCAATCATTTAAAACGATCTCACCCTCATCATGAGTGAGACATCGTCATAATATAGAGTCAACTCCACTGCGATATAATGTATCATTGATAATTAGAAAATACTTGGCTTGGTGGCGGATGCAACGACGCTCATTACGAGTAGCAGTAGGCTGATATATTTGAGTTCAAAGATAGAGAATAAGTTCTCCATACCAAGGATCGGTCGTACTAATGAGGAATAAAGATTTATCAAGAAATGAATCAATAGGATATGTTTCCTTAGTAATACGGGGAAGGTCACACATCAGCTCAATGAAGACAAGGTATCTCTTAGAACTATTTTTTACAAATTCCAACTCAAACTCCTAGAGAACAATAATCCAACGTGAGTATTTTCCCCCAAGTACTTGACGAGTCGAGATATAATACATGGGTTTAGAGTCTGCATAAACAGTAGTCGTATAGAGCAAGATGTAATGACAAAACTTTTGGACTGCGATGACTGTGGCCAAAGCAAGTTTCTCCACATGCGAATACCGGGTTTTGAAATATAAAAATGACTCTTACTAGCATAGTAAATCACATGTTCTTGGTCGTTTTCGTCAGTCTAGACTAGGAGCATACCAAAAGTTGAAAGAGATGAATCCACATATAGAAATTAATCCTTTGTATAATCGGGTGGTCACAACACAGGTACATGTGTAAGCGCATGTTTAAGGTTGTTGAACATGTGCTACGCCAAGTCATCTCAAACAAGTGGAGTATCCTTTTTCAACAATCGCATGAAACCATGTGTCTTTTCAGCATAGTTGCAAACGAAACGACTTAAAATTTTTCCTTCCCTTGCAAACTTTGGAGTTCTGTTACATTGATGGGGGCAGGTAGAGCTAGGATAGCTTCAATTTTCAGAGGGTCAATACAGATGCCATCCTTGGACATAATAAATCTGATCTACTGACCAGTTTCGACACAGAAAACACATTTGTGTGTGTTTCTAGGGTTTTAGCCCTAGCTTGTGCGAATGAGCACCTACTAAGGACAATGGATTCCTTAGTAGCAGTTCAATAAGATGTGAAATAAAAGATGCTAAACAATAATGAAAATTAATCTAAACAAGTTCATTAAGCAAAACAGTAAAAAGTAAATAGTAATTTTGTATTGATCTGACCTTCAATGTGAAGGTTGGTGAAGCCCTTTGCGGTGATCCGAGTCGGTAGCTCCGAGCTTCAAGCTGCTTCTTGTCTTTCTCCAATGGTGAAAATGGGCCAAAAGGGGCTCTCAAGGTGAAAGTAGCTCAATGGTGAGCTAGGGTTTCAAGAGCAATTTTGGCAGAGGCAGGATACTTGTGATTGTGGATATTGAATAAGGGGTCTCCATCACTTATTTATAATTGGAAACCATGCGGTTTTTAGGGTTAGGGTTTCAGCTGTTTAGGGTTTTTTCCTCATTTTCCTCATTATTTTATATTTTTTATTCCTTTTCGGAGATTTTTGCTTTTTTGGAGGAATTTTGGATATTTTTAGAGGAAAAGAGGGTTTTATGGCCTTTTGGAGGCATTTTAAGCCTTTTGGAGGTTTTTTGCATGGTTTTTTATGGAAATATGGTGGGAAAATGGACAAATGAGCCATGTAATGGGGTAGATGAGGTAGTGAACCCTTTTCGGGTGTTAACAGATTGCCCCCTGATGTGCGAGGGCAGGAGCTCATCGTATGGCCGATGGACATCATAAGTCATATTCATTTTTCCTGGGGTGTGGAGAAGAGAAGGAACCAACTGAAGCCCGGAACAACGATCTCGAACCAACTGCAAGGACTGAAAAGTACATAACCTCAATAATGGATGAGGAATCATATGATCATCTGGACGAGGCGGGCATTCCCATGCTCGTATCAATATACATAAAAATAACTGTGAGGCCCGAAAAGGGGGACCTGTAGGATATATAGAAATCCACTGTGTATATCATAAGGGTCCAGAAGGGACACAAATCTGGAACATACTGCTGGGCTGACCATGTCTGAGCTGAACACCTGATGTACTGGAATGACAGCAATGCTACTGAATGTGGTTTCATAGGAACTGAGGAGCTGCTGTATCAAAGTGACAGCGGTCATATTTGCAATGGTACACTGATCTGGAACTGAACTGGGTACTCAAGGAAGCATGGAACTGGGTGGTATTCCGAATACAATCGCCAACGCAGCCCGGATATCCACAGGAACATATAACTGAGTGTTCTGAAGTGACTCACCAATGTGCTAGAGTCGGGGGAAATCCGGGGTCTTCGGCACATAATGGAAAGGATATACATCCTACGCGATTCTCAACAATGCGATTAAGGTGCTGAAGTCGAGCATGTGAGAAAAAACTATTCGGAGAGGCAATGATGACTCCTCCCAAAATGGTCCGTAGGCACTCACCACAGATGGTGATGGGTCCAAGGCGCAGGGGCCTCTAGGTCTATCCTCTGGAATAGAGGGGCTATCGTCGACAGAGGGAGACCTGCAACTATCAAGGCAATGATGTTTCCTTGACAGGAGCGCGAGGTGAAAAACCGAACTGTGATAGTACTGATGGCAGGAGTGATAAACTGGGGGAAATAAATGGGCAAGCAAAGTGGGTGGACTCAAACTTCCTTTGTTCAGAGTATGATGGCGGGGATGATCGGGCAGCATATGAGACTGACTAGTGGTAAATGGATCATAGCGGTATAGGATCTGAGGGTGAATGGGCTAAGGGAGACTCAAGCTGTGGTAAAATGGTAGGAGACTGCAAAATACTCTGAACAAAGGTGACCTTAGTGGTGGTGCTGCCGAGAGGATCGATCATAGCGCCAAGAGGCGCGGGGGGACTTCCTCATGGGTTAGGGAACTAGAAGAAGTGTGGATATAAAATGGTACTGTCATGTGGATTTTACGAGCCCATGATAGTTCATGCTCGTTGTTGCTTTCAATTTTAAGGAGTCTGAAAGCAAATAAGAAGACTTTGAAGTAATTGAATGGTACTGTCATGTGGATTTTACGAGCCCAGGACAGTACATGCTTGTGGTTGCTTTCAATTTTAAGGAGTCTGAAAGCAAATAAGAAGACTCTGAAGTAGTAGAATGGTACTGTCGTGTGGATTTTACGAGCCCAGGACAGTACATGCTCGTGGTTTCTTTCAATTGTAAGGAGTCTGAAAGCAAATAAGAAGACTCTGAAGTAATGGCCAGGCAAGGAGGAAGTGTTCGATCAAGGAACATTTATGATGACCAAGACTGAGGGTGGGGGGGAACACTGGTGGGCCTCCTTGCAGGGTGAATGAATGGTGGCAAAATAACGAAACATTTGCAGTATGACAGGAGTGGATGGCTCATGTAAAAAGTGTGAAACAATCAGATGACGGCCGATGTGGCGCGCAAATCGATGCGGCAAGGTGTAGGGATGCCATGTTGAAATTGTACCAAGTGAGAGCGAGAAATGATCTCAAGCATCATCACGAGCTCGGAAAAATGAATCCGGCGATATGAAAAGTGTTAAAAATGGAGAGCGGCCAAAGTGGCGCGCAAACCGAGGTGACTATTGGTATCGAAAAAATGGGCAAAAAATGACGTAGAAAAAATAATGCTACGAGGTGACCATTGTGACGGTCTCGTCGTGCTGATTCCAAAACTGTAGCTAGAGATGAATGGGACGTTGTTTCTGACGAACGGGGGGTACATCAGGCCATGTGTCAATGTGGTGCTCTTTAATGGCAGGGTCAAGACCGGGCATTTCGGTATAAGACCAGGCAAAGACATCGTGGAATTCTCTGAAGAGTTTGTTGTATTCCTCAATTTCTTGCTTACTACAAGAGGCTCCTAAAGTGATGAGTTTTGGGTTGCCTTCTGGGGCAGCGATGTCAATTTGGATGACAGGTGAGATGTTGGCCATGTTACCCTCTTCGAAGGCGTCAGGAGCAGGAATAGGGTTCTTGAACCAGTCGACCTTGGGGGGAAGGAAGTCTTTGGATTCAATTGCAAATTGAGGAGCATTGTTAGAGAAGGATACCTCTGGGAGGAAGTAGGAACGATGGTGCATGTCATCCCAGGGATAATCCGGGGCAGTGAGAGCCTCGAGAATCTCCTCATCAGTACAGAATATATGTTTCGTCAAATCGGTTGACGAGGGGGTAGTGACCGAAGAGATCATATAAATGGTATTATCCTCTTCAGAAGGGGAAGAGACCGGGGAATGGATTTCCTCAATGGTGAGGGGTGTCGTCTCAAGATCCCGATTGTTCATCTCAAAGAGAGCTATTCTGTACTCGGGGAGGTCAGGACAGTGATGTGAGTAATGCCTGTAGACACGGCATATGGCACAGGATTGGTTAGTGCGCAGGGATTTGTCGCGAGGCATAGGGGTTGAATCTAGATGGACAACTGGGATAGTGGGGTCGTCGTTAAGCGTTTGCATGTATTTCTTGTAAAGCCGGTAAGTGAGGGCATAGGTGAGTCGCATGGCCCAATTCATCACACAGCGCGCATTTGGAAGGAGCACGAAACACAGGGGGGTTTTTTACTGTTTTAGGAGGTGGGACAGCAGTGTAAGGTTGGGGGCCTCTGCCCCCAGTGGGTTTGGTAAGAAGAGGGGGGAGGTTCGTGGAGGACGACGGGGTAGCGATACTAGGAGGTGGTTGACTAGTAGTGACAATGGGTTGCACCGGTTGCAGGACGACATTTGGTGTCGGCGGGGGAACGGGAGGCAAAAGATACCAAACGGGTAATCCTAAGGTTAACCCAAGAAGGCTGAGGGTAGCCATGACTGGGGCGCTAACTACTCCTGAGGGAGGGAAGAGGAAAGGAATGGTATGGATGGGTGTAGCACCAATGTGAATAGGTACCAAAGGGGGTTGAGGCAACAAGGGCGGTTGATTAGTAGGAGTTCGCGTGTTATGGGATAGGGTACATAGGTCGGACACTTCAGTAGCCAGTGACGGGGGTGGAATAGATGGGAAGGTTGAGGTCATTGGTGCGTCAGAGTAAATTCCCGTCCCCAAAGAAGAAACAAATGAGGTGGTGGCATCCGAAACCAGTTGTTCAATCATGGGGAGAACATTTTCCGGTGCCGCGGGGGCATTGGGATCATAGTAAGTGAGTTGGTCAACCTTGACCACGCGTCCCTCATGGGGGAACATCATGGTGCGAAAAATAGTAGAAGCAACTGCCCGCATGGCATACATGTAGCTGCGGCCAAGTAAAAGGTTATAATCAAGCTGTGCATTGATAACCTCGATGTTTACGAGGACGGTCTTGCCAGCCAGCTGGAGGGGGACATTAGTTAATAGCCCTTGTGGTTGAGCTGAATGGTCGTCGTAGGCTCGCAATGCAGTAGAGGACTGCTGGAGAGGGGGGGATCCCATTTTCTGCCAGATGGAGGTGGGCATGACACATGTGGAAGCACCTTCATCAATAATGCATCGATGGACGACAAAATTCCGAATGAAAATAGAAACTTGGAATGCCAAAGTGGAAGGCAGGCGAGGTTCGGATTGGTCCAAATCAAATGCCATTAACTGCAAATCATTTGGATCGATAGCCCCAATGGCTGAGAGTAAAGTCTTGCGCTGCGAAGGGCAGTTTTTTAAGACTTCTAACGCAAACATGGCTGCAGGAGATTGGTCTAAGTCATCGACAATGTTGTATTTTGACGCAGCCCGCGCATTGGGGTTCATTAGAGAGAATATGAGGTCAAAAATGGGCCTCAAAAGGACCAAAATGTACTATAAAAATCAACCAATTACATTCTAGTAGATGACATCATCCCCCATGGTTGAGGTGGCATTGCATGAGTTAAGAATGCTTATTTGTCACATTTTCTATGGTGGGTGAAAACCCATAGTTAACCAAGGTAGTGGTACAAGTACTTTTAAGTCATAAAGTGAAGTACTTACAATAAAAGTCATTTCACACTTTCTCATAAAATAATATTATTGTTATTTTCAAGTAAAGTACTTACAATTCACTTTCTCATAAAATAATTTTATTGTCATTTTCAAGTAAAGTACTCATAATTCATAAAAATGTATTTTCACATTTTTTTATAAAATAATATATTGTCATATTCATGTTTTTTAATTTTAAATTATATATTCACTCAATTGTATTTAATATCATAATGTCAAACTAATATATATATTAAATCTTGTACTTTTAAAATAAATTAAATTCATGAATGATATTTATATGAAAAAAACATGTTAGTTATGCATATAAATTAAATTCATTTTTGTTTAATTTTATTGACAAGTTCAATACAAATAAATGCTAAAGGACAATAATTTTTTGGGAATTTACAATGAATCTTAGTCACATCATTGTAGAGTTATTTTATTAATTTTATTTATAGTCAATTTAGAAAAGTAACTCAACCATGGTTATTTATATTGTTCATAAAAAGTAGTGTAGGAGATGAGTTGTCATATATACCTACCCCATAAAACCCCTAACTCATAATATTTTAATATATCTTATATTTTTGTAGTACATCTCTTAGGAGGCCCATTTTTGACCTCAAATTCCCTCTAATGATTATTGATACGGCGAAGTGGGAAACGGGGCGCTTTGGGAGCGCCATCTAGTGGAGGTGGAGATATACGCAACGCTTGATCAGTGGGATGAGCGTTAGTAGGTGTATCGGCAGGAGGGGCTTCAGGGGTGAAGCCATATTGGTTCTGCCGGGTCTGGAGGTTGATCTCATTGGAGGACATCATCAACAAGTGGTGGGTACCTGAGTCAAGCATGGGTTGATCAGGAGCAGCGTAAGTGATTAGTTGTTGGGTTGGCGCGTTGGCTTGAGGAGGAGCCAACGGTTGGGTGTTCACTACACCTTGGGTTGGTAAGGGGTTTTGCAGCACCAAAGGTGGCTGCTGAGGTTGTGGCGGGTTGGGCGGTGCTTGAGGAGCCGTCTGCCCTGGGCGGTGTACATCCGCAGCCAAAAGTTGCCGGACTCGCTCCATATGTGGACAAAAATGTGTGTAGTGGCCATAGACCCCGCAAACAGAACAAGGGA
Organism: Pseudotsuga menziesii; assembly: GCA_001517045.1. NCBI lineage: Eukaryota > Viridiplantae > Streptophyta > Pinopsida > Pinales > Pinaceae > Pseudotsuga > Pseudotsuga menziesii. Next base: position 973,701 of record LPNX010137663.1, read on the forward strand.
AGTTGGTTCGCAAATTAGGGTTTTTAGCCTGCTTGGGCAGGCGATCAGGGTTTTGGTTAGCAGGGGCTGCATTATTACTAGCGGGGGGATTAGGGTGTTGACCAGCTTACTCGGTCGGTTGGTTGTTCCCACGATTTTGGCCTCTGCCACAGTTTTGTTGGCCCTGGTTGCGTTGGTTGTTCTGGTTTTGCTGTGGGTTTTGTTAAGCATAAACTTGCCCTTGGATAGTAGGTGGATTCTGAGGTTGCGCAGGGGCTGGAGCAGGCTGCGGTGGATGATATGTAGGTGGAGGCTGCGCAGGTGCAGCAACCTGAGGGTGTTGCTGATAGTGCTATGGAGCAGGTTGTGGGTTTGCCACAGGGGTTGCCTGTGACGGGTAATAATGAGGTTGGGCTTGTGACGGCGCAGGAGCTGCTGCAGCCTGCTGGTGATAGTAGGGATGAGGCACGACAGGGGGGGCATAAGCAGGAGTCGCATGACCGAAACACTGTGGTGGACATGAGGGTCCATGGGTATGGTGGTGATGTGTCATGGGAGCATACGGGTTGTTTGCTCCAGACTGTGAGGTAGCCCGCGAAGGGTCAGGGCCAGGGGTAGGACGGGCTATGGAAAATGGTTGAGGCTGCGAAGAGACATGTCCAATGATGCCATCGGCAGCGTGGGATGCCCCCAGCGCATCGTGCTGGGATGAATTGTCGTGAGGGGCATCAGGTATAATGGTATAGAGATAACCTGACTGGGCGTAAATGAGATCGAATTGCTGGGCCTTAAGGATGGCCTCTTCTTCAGACTGGGGTCGTTCGGATGCTACATCCTTAGCAATGATAGGAAGGAGGGATTTGAGGAACCAGTCTAGGAAGATTCGGTCGTCTAACTTGATCTTGCATAGACTACGGCGTCGACGCCATTCATGAATGTGGTCTGTGATGTGGGTAGCCATGTTTTGTCTACATGATAGTAGGATCTCAACGCCTGCGTCATAGCGGACAGGTAACTGGAAGAACTGCAGGTAGGTCAAGGCAAGGGAAGTAAAGGTGGCATGGGTTCCATGGGGTTGTTCGATATACCACTTGGCAGCAGAGCTAGTGAAAGTGCGCTGTAATAAACGGAGGCGAATAGAGTCGTCTACTATGGAGTTGGAGGAACACCATAGATGGAAGGACATGATATGGTTCTGTGGGTTCTCACCTGCCTTTCCCTCGAACTTAGGGATGTCAGATGGGAGCTTGGTGGGCATGTGAGGCCACGCAGGGTTGTGTCAGATGGGGTCGTTGGTTAATCTGGCTAGGTCAAGCAGGTTGAGGCTAGTTATGAATGGAAAACTGGACGACAGATGTGACACGGTAGTGGGTTGGACCAAGTTGGGGCCGATGCCCCCAAGTGGAGGGGTCATGTGAGGGAGGTTGCCCCCAAGTGGGGGAACTAAGGTGGTATAGGACGGTCCTGCCCCACCATGGGTAGTATGGGTCACTAATGGAGTGGGGATCAGTATTCTCGCTACGGGAATAGGTGCCGTGAGGGGAGTGGTAAACGGGGGCCCCGTGGAGGGCATACCCGTAGCCTGTGTGGTAAATGGTGTAGTGGTGGATGTGCCACCAATGGTCCCGACCAAGATGGGAGTAGGAGTCACGCCAGCCATGGGGCTAGTAGGGGCAGTGTAAAGGGGGTTCTCAGAATTTGGCTCAGAATCAGAGGTAAAATAAGGGGCGTCAGTATCTGGTGACGGAGCCCTATGCCGCTGACGAGTGGAGTCAAGTGACAAGGCTCGAGATCTATGATAAGTGGTATCAAGTGGTGATGATCTGCGTCGAGGACGGGTGGTGTCAAGTGAATCGTGCTGTGGGGGCTCGCCTCTGAGGCGCCGAGAATGTCTCGGGGACTCAATGGTGACAAATGGTATCGAATCTCTGTGAGTTGGGGTGAGTAAAAAATGGCTCAAAAACCCTAATGCAACCGAGTGTGCAGAAGGAGAGCTCAAAAAATAGGGCACTCAAGCCAACAATCAACTCAAAACACCCACTGTAACAGCTGTGTTACAATAGGCAAAGTGTCAAAAAATGGTCAAAATTCCAACAAGCAGCAGGTTTTTCTAAAAAATAAAAAATGGTGGACTCACTAGACTAAAAGGAGGTAAGGGAGCATGCAAACACCTAACTAGAAGTATTATGACTCAACTAGACATATCCTCTGCAAGGTGATGAAATCCAATTCAGACAATATGAGTAGGAAAGCCAAGTGGCTAAGGTATCCCCCTACCGGGAGGGACACCGGGTAGTCAAATCCTAGAAGAATGGAAACTAAGATACCCCGTTCATGACACGTCCAGAAAGGTAAATCTGCCGCTTGGTCCTTTAACCGCAATACCCCTATACAGGGATATCCCGAGAACTGCGAAAGGTAGCCCTTCAGTTACTGAATGGAGTTCGGTATTCCACTCAGACTTCCGGAACCAATCTCACGACTTCAACCCTCCTAAGGGAGAGGCCCTCTGATAAACCGGTTGTGACCGTGTCAAAAAATACTAGGGGATTTTGGTTCCCTAATAGACAACAACTATGTCTCAAGTGTAAGTAACCGAGGGGTGTTTTTGGAAGCCTATCCCCCCGATCCTACCTAACTACAAAAATTCTTTTGTGTTCCCCAAGTGGGGTTAGAATGTTGGTTGAGTTAAGTAGTTTTTAAGTCTCACTTTGAATTAGGTGACAGATTGTGTGCTTGTGAGGTTATGAACCCATAAGAGAAGTGTCAGGGCATCTTCCTAACAATAATAATACTAAATGAAAAAACTTTTACCATGCAAAATTATCTGAATAAACAATGCTGAAATTTTTTTTTTAAAAACAATGCTGTAAAAAGTTAACAGGAATAATGGTGCAAAAAAGGCTGTAGGACTGCAGGTAGGACAGATGGCTGTGCAGGTGCAGGAAAAAATGATAGCAAGGGGGCTGGGTTCAAAAGCATGAACAAGTGCAAAAGTCAGATCGGATCGGCGGTCGGACCGCGGGTTTGAAGGAAACAGGCGCGCTCAGATCGTGGTTTTCTGGTCGACAGCGGCGGCCGGACCGTGGGTTTGAAGGAAACAGGCGCGCTCAGGTCACGGATTTCTGGTCGACAGCTGCGGTCGGACCGCGGGTTTGAAGGAAACAGGCGCGCTCAGATCGCGGCTTTCTGGTTGACAGCGGCGGTCGGACCACGGGAAACAGGAAAACAGGCGCGGTCGGGTCGCAGCTAAGGGCTGGACAGGCGCGGTCGGGACGTGACTGCGAAGGAAAAAACGGCGGTTTGCGGCGGCCGAAAACGACAGCCGAAAGGACAAAACGGAAAATAAAAATAAAATAAAAACCAGCGGAGTCGCCAAAACTGTTGCTAGGGTTTTAGCCCTAGCTTGTACGAATGAGCACCTACTAAGGACAATGGATTCCTTAGTAGCAGTTCAATAAGATGTGAAATAAAAGATGCTAAACAATAATGAAAATTAATCTAAACAAGTTCATTAAGCAAAACAGTAAAAAGTAAATAGTAATTTTGTATTGATCTGACCTTCAATGTGAAGGTTGGTGAAGCCCTTTGCGGTGATCCGAGTCGGTAGCTCTGAGCTTCAAGCTGCTTCTTCTCTTTCTCCAATGGTGGAAATGGGCCAAAAGGGGCTCTCAAGGTGAAAGTAGCTCAATGGTGAGCTAGGGTTTCAAGAGCAATTTTGGCAGAGGCAGGATACTTGTGATTGTGGATATTGAATAAGGGGTCTCCATCACTTATTTATAATTGGAAACCATGCGGTTTTTAGGGTTAGGGTTTCAGCTGTTTAGGGTTTTTTCCTCATTTTCCTTATTATTTTATATTTTTTATTCCTTTTTGGAGATTTTTGCTTTTTTGGAGGAATTTTGGATATTTTTAGAGGAAAAGAGGGTTTTATGGCCTTTTGGAGGCATTTTAAGCCTTTTGGAGGTTTTTTGCATGGTTTTTGATGGAAATATGGTGGGAAAATGGACAAATGAGCCATGTAATGGGGTATATGAGGTAGTGAACCCTTTTTGGGTGTTAACAGTGTGGGTTCAAATGAATATTAAAATGATGACACCTAAGAAAAATGGATCTCAGATGATCAATATGGTGATCTCGCTACTTCGAATGAGTAGGAAGGTCGTTAAGATAAGGTTCCACTATGTGCTTAATGTCATGGAAAGCGCATGACATGGCACATTGAAATGTACCACCAGCATTCTTCAACACAAAAGGGAGTTTTTGATAGGAAAACGCCCCCCATGGGAAAATAAAGGTCGTCTTATGTTGATCTGAAGGGAGAAACTCGATCTGATTATAGCTCGAGAATCCATCCATAAATGAAAATATGACGCTCATGGCATAGTTATCAATAATTTGATCGATGTACAAGGTGGGGAGGTTTTCTTTTGGACAAGCTCAATTTAAATCCCGAAAATCAATGCAAACCCTAATAGTACTCTGCTTTTTGTTCACAAGAACTATGTTGGATAAGCATGGACACCTATTTTTATGAGATTTGGAGTTATAAAAATATGTACCCATCTGAGAGATAAGCATGGACACCTATTTTTATAAGATTTGGAGATATAAAAATAGGTACCCATTTGATAAATAAGCATTGACACCTATTTTTATGAGATTTGGAGCTATAAAAATAGGTACCCATTTTAGAGATAAGCATGGAAAAAAGTGCATATTTTCAACCTTGGTTTGACCAACCTTGAACGAGGGCCAAAGTAGCTCCAAATCTCATAAAAATAGGTACCCATTTTAGAGATAAGCATGGACACCTATTTTGAAAGTGGATTTAGGTACCCATTTTAGAGATAAGCCTAGACACCTATTTTTATATCTCCAAATCTCATAAAAATAGGTACCCATTTTATGAGATTTATGATACATCCATTCAGTCAAGGGAACGGGGTAAATGAAACCATCCCTGAGAAGTTTTTCAACTTCTTTTTTAATGGCTGCTGCTTTCCGCAGATGGACCTGGCATAATTTCTGTCGAGCTGGCTTGGCACATGGGTAGGCTTTAATCTCATGAACGAAAATAGAGGGATCTATCTCTCGCATTTCTTCATAGGTCCAAGAAAAAACATATGAAAATTCCTTAAATAAGAACGTATAGGACTATACCTCTAAAGGTGAAGAGTTTTGGCTTATTTGAATGTTCTCTGAAATGCCAGGTTTCACTGATATATCTACCATAATGGTTTTTTTAATATTACATAAATTTCCCTCATATTCGAAGCCACGAGTGAGGATCGAAGACTCAAGTTCCGTGACTATTTTAGAAGATACCGCTGCTACAATTTGTTCTACTATTACATGGAAAGGGGGGATGAAAGAATATCAATGGTGATTGTCTTTCCAAGGCATCTCATCTAGGGACACAACTGTTGGTTTAAAATATGCACTATCTAATTCAACACTTAATTATCAACCTAGGAAGGGAGCTTGTGAGATGCAAACACTATATGTGCAGGATTAAATCTTATTCTAAGCTAAGCTAACTAGATATGCAAATGCATTGGTCAAGCAACTATATGATTTTAAACTACATGCATAAATTTCATAATTCAAATGCAAGAAATTAATATGTCTATAAAAACAGAAAACCAACTAAGAACTTGAAAAGTAACTATGAATCCAAATCTAATCTGACGTTATGCTAATCCATTCTATGAAATGAAATTGCAACGACTAATCTAGGAAAGCAGTCACTTGGTTAGAAACAAATCTAAGCTAATGAGAGTAAATTTAAATATTCAAAACATGCAACAAATCAACTAAACTATTTCATGAATGCATGAACTAGATGCTTATGCAGGGATGAGAATCTGCTTAACCATGTGATTAACTACGAAGCAAATACTGAAATTAACTACGAAAGCAAATACGGAAATTAATTACGAAAGCAAATATGAAATTAATTACTATAAAACAGGAAATTATGCTACAAGTGAAAACAACAATTAATCTATCTATTCTATAAGCAAAACTACTCTATAGTTTCAAAAAATAAAACTAACTAACTATCCTACTCTAGTTATCAAACTTATGCAATCGTATAAAGCAAATTGACACACTAATCTAAGGACCAAGTGTAAACAAATACTTTGCAAAGAATCATAAACTAATGTAAGCAAACTAATTTAACAAATCCGGTCTGATCAACGACTAACCTATGAATTTGAAAAGTAAACTTATATTAAACTATGCTATGAGAACTTTTAAAATACTGAAAACTAATGCATCTAATATGAAAAGAAAAAATGAAAACAATCTAAACCAATCCCTCTTTCTAATGCTCAAAATCCATCCCACGAAATTTATTAAATTCATACAAGCCATGCAATATACATAACTTACAAAATACACTTACAAATGATCTAATACACAAATTTTATTAAACAAATTATGAAATATTAAATATACAAAATCTCCATTTATTAAATATTTGCAAATTAAATTATATAATGCTCAAAATTTAATACACAAATTACAAAAGTTATTATATATTTACAAGTTATAATATTATTTACAAAAGATAAAATATATTAGAAACATATTACCACTCTTATACGTTAAATGTATTAAATAAATCACTTTAATCCTATGTTAAATATGTACAAACAAATATGAATAAACCCATGAGGAAGTTTATGAATATGGGAAGGTATATGGAAAAGAATTTAAGACTGTTTGGAAACCATGTTTGTTAATTGGAACCAAAAGAAATAAATAAGGAACTAAATTAAAACTTAAATTGAAGATTAAGAATGAAAATGAAAGCTATAGGAAATGTTAAAGTACTAGAAAATCAGCATAGAACCTAATTAACTATCTCTGTATAAAACAATTCTCGAAGTGACTGCAAATTCTTGAAAATTCTATCTAAATTTGAATTAAAAGCTAAAAGATAGAGTGGAAAGCAATTTGGACGAATAGTGCGAATGGAAGGCAATGGAAGGCTGAGAGATGAACTAAATAAAAATGCAAATGGACAGCCGTATCAATTCTGAATGCATAAATCACATAAAAACATAGGAAAATTATAGTTTTATCAACAACAAAACGTCATCTACTGGAAACAAACTATTTACCTACAAAAATGAAATGACTTATCTGCACAAAAGAAGCAAAAATGAATTGTATGAACAAGGAATTCCACTGTTGGTGAGGGGCCCTTCTCAAGAACAGAGGATATTCCACGCTAAACTGGAAATAAAATTAACGATTTAGCAGAGCTTTTACATTAATATCAGAAACAAAATTTACAAACATTTTTCCTGTGTATCTCCGTATATGTTTCTCAACCAAAGATGTCTTTATATAGTTTCTTACAATGAGAGGGCAGGTCGACCCTTTCAGTGCTCGACCGCTCTACTAATAACCAGTCTTAATTGCTAAATAAAACGGCTCAGCCAACACACAGGTCGTTTCCCACAATCTGTGCGTTGATTTTCTTTGACGTGGGCAGCTGATGCATTTTTCAGGCTGCGTGAACAGGAGCGTGGATCTTCTAGAATGAGGGATCATGAACCCTAAATGCCACGTTGCCAACAGAACCATGAAACTATTCTATGATTTTAAGGCTTCAAAATATTCCAACCATCAAAAATGCGGGTAGGACAGAGGGTCGCATAACGAGCTGGATGCTAAGCTTAATTCATGGTTGAATTCTATTGGTTGGGTGCTGGGTTCTTTTGCTGAGTGCTTTGTTTAATTATGGCTGGGCTTCATCACTATCCATTTCATGACTGTACGTTTCCATTGTGCCCCTCCATTTCTTCATGGTGGAAGTTCATCCTTTACAGCCTGCATATATTATTTGCAGCGTGCATAAAACATACGGTCCATTAATTTCCATAACATGAAATGGTATTATATATGAATTTTTAAGAAAAATGGTTATATAAATAAGTGATATACATGAACTCACTTTAAAAATGGATTAAGCATGTGACATATGGTTCTAAATAATTAATAAGTTTATTACAATCCACTTTATGGGTTGGTTAATATAGGTGGTCTTAATATTCCTATTTTGCATTTTCTTTATTAATTCCCATCTTTTAAATATTTTTATTATCTTTATTTAATTTCCTTTTTTTTATATTTTTTAGTATCTTTATTTAATTTCCATTTTTTTAATATTTTTTTTTTTTCTTTCTTATTTAATTTTAAACCAATGCTCAAAGTTCATCATCACTTATGGTTTTTGCATGTGCAAGTATTCATGGGACTGGTGGGGAATAGAAGGTGAGGATAAAACAAACCAAGAACCTAATAAGAAACATGCCATTAAACCTAGTGCGGAACTTAGGACTGAAAGAAGGGGCTAAATGAAGTGCCAAAATGCGCACTAAATGCAATAACACATCAAAAATGATAAATTAAGCTTCTTTTACATTCATAAGTTATAATTGATGAAAACTTAGTAAAAGGTAGACAAATTAAAGATAAATGTATTAAATTTAGTTAAATAGGCCAGGAAATTAATGTAAATAATGTCATTATAAAAGACATTTTCGAGGCCCAACAATAACTTCCATGATGGATTCATCAAAGGGGAGTGTATGTGAAAGATAATCTAGAGACAGGGGGGTTTCTAGCCAATATGGTGGGTGATAAGGGTATGAATCCACCAACAAATGATCATTGATGGTGGGGTCACTAGTGGTTTGAATAGCATTGTATAATTCCTCAAAAGGACTTATTGACGTTGATTCAGCAATGGATTTTCCTTTGTCTATGATCGAAATAGAAATCATATTTATGGATGCAGACTGTGAAACAAAAGGAGGATTGGATATCGAAAAGAGTCCCATGTGTGAAGAATCTTTAATAAGGCCTACTCCAATGTTCTGATATTGCGAGGTTGTTAGAAGTGGAACACTGTTTGCAGTATTCGAGATAGAATTTGCTGAAATGAAATCTAACTAATCGATCGTAACAATATTCCCTTGGAATGGGAACTAGACTAATCCAAAAACAGATGAAGAAATAGCTTGCATAGCATAAAACCAATTGCAACCTAGCAGAAGATTGTAATCCAAAGAAGATTCAACAACTTCAATATGAATGGAAACTGATTTCCCCCCCAGTTCTACCTGCAGAGAGGGCAGTAATCCATAAGGTTGAAATCCATGATCATCAAAGGCCTTGAGTGTTGTGGGTGAACGATTAATTTCAGGAGAACCAATGTCTCTCCAACAAGTCAAAGAAACGACCGAGGTAGATACTTTCTCATCTAAAACAATACAATGGATGTTCTTTCCAGTAACCTTTGTGGACAACTAGAAAGCCAACTGATGTGAAATCCTAGTTTTGAAATCATCCAATTTGAAAGTGATAATGTTACTATTCTCAGGATCCATAGCTCCAATGGTTGTTAACCAATTATTTCGTTGTGTAGGACATGTTTGGACTACCTCAAGAGCTGACATAGCGTAGGGTTCTTGGGATAGGTATTCTACTATATTATAGTATTGGGCAGCACGCCCGTTAGGATTGAGGATGGACTTTTGAAGAGTACTCTTTGGTGGGCGAAGAATTGTATCAGGAGTAGGTATTTCAATCTAAAGACCATTACTTAGAGGAGGGGTGGAAGCTGAAGGTTTATCAGATAGAACATCATTAATTTTATTTTTTGGAGGGGGGTCATAGTTGAGATCTTGTATTAACGTAAATCGTTTCACTTGACATCATTTTGACTTCATCATTGTTAGATGAAGAAGGCCCATGCAAGGATTGATGATCAATCAATTGTTGTTGGTTGGGGAAAGGGTCTATAAGAACTGTCGGGGTGGGTGAGCTTTTAAAAAATTTACTAACTTCCTCTCGATGAGGAAACTCTTTAGTGAAATGATCACCTCCACAAATCAGGTAGGGAAAATTCACCTTTCTCTTGTTCTTAGAATCAGTATCAGGATTTTGTGGTTTACCTTCTTGTTAGTTATCAAATTTCTTAGATTTGTTTTTTCCTTTCTTTTTTCCTCCTAAAGATTCAGCGGATTGAACCATGTTTACTTTAGAGGGAACAAAAGGAGGGGATGCAATTTTGGGTGGTGGTGCTGGTTGACTGGTTGGTGTGGCATGTTGATTTTTATTTTTGGTAGATTTTGTCATTGTTTGAGTTTGAATTGAACCAAGAATTCTATCAGCAGGGGGTTTAGTTGTTGGTCTTGAAGGTTCCGATGTGAGACGAGGAGTGTGAAAAATTAAATCATACAAAGTGCCTAACTGGGAATAAACCAAGTCTAGGTATTGAGCACGACTAATCGCATGCTCCTCAATAACAACACCTCCCATGGAGACATCTCTAGCAATGGGGGGAAGTAAATATTTTGTAAACCAATCAACACATAACTGATCAGGAATGGGAACCTTAATCAACCTACTTCTTCATCTCCATTCATGTATATGATCGAAGATGTGGGTGGAAGTAGTTTGGCAAAGCGAGGTCAACAGGTATGTACCTATCTCGTACCGAATTGGTAACTGAAAATGAGTTAAAAATACCATTGCTAAGGCATTAAAATCCCAAAAGGAGTGCTGGGGTAGCTTGATGTACCATTTCGCAACTACCCCAATGATGGTTCTTGTATGAAACAAACAAAGACGGATTGAACTATCCATTAGAGAATTTGATGATCACCATAGATGAAAAGTCATCACATAGTTTTTAGGATCCTCACCAGGTTTTCCTTCAAACTTAGGTATTTCTAAGGGTAACTTAATTGGGATTGCTGGCCATGAAGGGTCATGATGTATCGGGTCGTTGATCAACCTGGACAAATCTGGAAGATCTAACATAGCTAGAAATGGTAGTTGTTGATTGGGTTGAGGATATGGCAATACTGGTATGGAATTTGCGGACCAGTAGGACCATAAGAAGATTGGAAAATGGCCATGGATGACATCCCCATAATCGGTTGGTTGAGTGGTGGATTTTCAAAATATCCACTAGAAGGTCCGCCAGGAGGGGGGCCACCCGAGGGAGGTGGTCCTCCAGCGGGCGGGCCTCCGCCAGGTGGTGGTGGTGGTGGTGGTCCTCTAGGAGGTGGTCCACCATAACATGGTCCTCTAGATGGTGGTCCTCCATATGGTGGTCCTCCAGATTGTGGTCCTCCAAATGGTGGTACTCCAGATGGTGGTCCACCATATGGTCCACCAGGCCCTCCTGATCCTCCAAGTCCTCTGGATCCTCCAGGTCCTCCAAGTCCTCCAGGTCCTCTAGGGGGTCCTCCAAGAGGAGGGAATTCAGGTGGACCTCCAAAACCTCCAATAATGTTTACAAAATCTCCTCCAATGGATGGGACATTAGACCAATTGGGTTTCCCCCAAGGGACATATGCATTCTCGAGGTAGGCCATTCCGAGATAAAAATCCCATGATGGTGATGGTTGATAAACTTTATGAACCATAGGTATTTGGTTTCTAGGATAGGTATATCCCCAAGAAATGGGACTAATGACGGGATGGACCCATGATGGTCCTCCCTAACCATAAGAGGGTTTAATTGTGTTGGTATTAAGGGGAGGAGAGTTTACAACTGGTGGTCTTGTTGATAAATTTTTCCCCATACTAGAAATGGTTTCTCTGGTAGGTAAAGCAACTTGAGTTGGGGAATGCCCCCTAGGCATAGAAACTATGGGAGAAGTAGGAACTGATGGATATTTTTTACTAGGTCGAGTGGGAGTGGAGGTTTGACCTGTATTTTGAGTAACCAAATTTTGGGCCGGTGACCTTGAGATAGGAGCTACTTGAGGTGAGGAAAGGGCATGATATCTAGGTGGAGTTGTTCTTGTAATATGGGGAAGAGAAGAAAAACATCTCCTTCATAAATTATCTCCCATGCTGTGTAAATGCTCAATAGATTTCTATAAAAAATCTATGTTTGACGGAGCATTTTCAATGACTTTCCTTAGAGGGGTAAGGACGGATGGATCTGGTTCAATTGTGGTAGTTCCATATTTAGAAATGGACTGGCCTAGAGAGGTTCTCCAAAAAGGATCATTTTGACCAAATTCTACCCCTACAATGTTACCATATGAGAGATTGAACACCCAATATGACGAACAAGGTCAGCCTTCCATTGGAAAATGGAAGGCTGAATCAGCCGTAAGAGGCTGTTGAACTAAAGCATTATCATAAGTAGAGAATCCTTCTCTAGTTCCAGTAACTGAATTAATTTATATATGAGTATCAATAGAAGCTAGTCGTTCCATGGTTTCACCTTTGTTTCCTTCCATGATAGGAGGAGAGTCAGGTGGTAAACACTGCAACCTACGAGAACGTCTCGCAAGTTGGTTAGCTAGGGTGATGGTTGAAACCTTCCACTCTAGATTTCAAAAAAACACACACACACACACAAACTTAACCTATGCAAGCTAAGGATACAAGCAAACTTAAATGACAGGATGAGCTGATAATAGTCGGTTCCTAACTAGGATTGTCAAGTTGTCGTAACTCGCGATATACCGCAAGGTCCAACAGTGAAACGTAACAAGGACGATTGGGGCCGTACCCTTACCTAAATGCCCAGTTACCTAGATGACACGTGCATAGTATCTCCCTGAGTGTTGTTCTCGGTGTACTGCTCCAACAAGATGGCCAAAATGATTTTATCAGATGGTTAAGGAATCCTAGAAGGGTCTCCTGATATACGCAAGGTACTTGGGAGCTCAAATCCGTGTTAGTGTTATTGTTTTCTAATGCACAATCATTCGAAAGAGGACCTCTGATATACACAATTGAGTACATGAAGTACCTTTCTATATACCTCAAGGGTACATGAAAGTCTGTTCTATATACCAATGGTACATGGAAGAACCTCACAGTCCTCCGAATGTAGTGCAGGCATGAATTAACAAATGGTATGTTTTAAGATGTCGAAAAACGTCTCTATCCTATCACTAAAATTTCTATAAAAATTTAACATAATCTAGCGTTTATTTTATTTTGATGGTTAGTGGATGTTTGTGAGGTGTATTTCAAGATGTAGATTAAAATCTATATGTGATGCAACTTTTTTTCTTCAATGAATGCTAACTAGAGTAGGGAAGAGACCTTTCTTTCTTATTAAAAAACCATTAGAGAAAATTTGAGGTCGAAAATGGGCCTCCTAAGGAAAGTAATAAAATAATAGTTAAAATAATAAAATAATAGTTATTAATTTTGGAGGAAGAATGAAAAAACCTACTTTTTGTGTTCGTATTTTCGACATATCTCCTTTTATTTTTACTCAAATTTTGAGCGGGAGAGCTCGTTGGATGAAAAATTTAATTCTGCATCCAACGAGTACCCGCAATGCATACTTTTGATGGACCCCGCTACCCCCAAAACAAGAAATACCTGAAAACATGATGATGATGTCATCATCACATTTTTCAGGTATTTCTTGTTTTGGGGGTGGAGGGGTCCATCAAAAGTATGCATTATGTGTACTCGTTGGATGAGGAATTAAATTCCGCATCCAACGAGCTCTCCTACTTGAAATTTGAGTAAAAAATGCAGGGAGATATGTCGAAAATACGAACAAAAAAAGCAGTTTTCTTTTATGACAAATATGTCAATTCAACCATTATGGTTGACTCATTTTAGTGAAATTCTATTGGTTCTTGAATTCCAACTCACAAAATTTATTGTTGGAACATTTTCTTATAAGGCCCGTTTTAGACCCCAAATTTCCTCTAATGAAAAACTCCGTGCTACTTTCAACAACTCAATTTTCAAGACCTAAAAGAAATTTTTCAAACACAAAAGTTTTTTTTTAACCAACAATAATTTTTCACAAAAATCTGAAAGAAGAAAGGAGAGAGAACTTCAAATGCATAAAAAAAGTCACACTTTCTCAATCAGATCTATAAAGATTCACTTTCCTAAGCACTCATACTAATCATGAGTAATTTTTCCCTAAGCATTCATGCAAACAAAATCAAGCTATCAAACTTATTTTTGTCTTTTTTCATATAATACCATTAAGAGAAAGAACATTCAAAGAACTAAGATTAAATGCAAGGAAGTCACAAAATTTCTTCTCTCGTCAACCTATGGTCACTTTCAAAGAATGAACCACACAAATCACACATCCAAAACTGTAATTTCACACCCAACTTTTCACTACAAATCCTTTACTAAAAGAGAAATTTTTTTGAATCTGAACTCAAAAGATGAGAATCATACTGTCAAACCATCAGACTCACTAATCAAACACTAAACAGATCACACAACAAATTCATAGAAAACAAAAATAATCAAAAGAAAATAAACTTTCAGGCAATATGAAACCTACCTCGACGCACTGAAGAAGGATGCACCAGAGCGTTGGCTGAAGGTAGGCACTTTATTTCCACTGAGAAAAGGTGCATATGGCACTCTGTGTATGCTGAGTAAAGGCATAGAAGGTGCTCACTGTTAAGAGGTGAAAGGCGCCTGTAGCAGGACGACATTCTGTCAAATCGGGCTAAGTGCATCAACAGATCTATAAGTGGAAAAATCCATAGGTCTGCACAAGGAACCAAAAATTGGATTGAGTTGGACTATTCAAGAAGCAAAATAAACTTCAAAAGAGGAAATTGACAGAATAACAAGGTGGATCACTCACCTTAATAATCCAATTGAGTGGAAAAAGAGAATGCAAATTTTACAAGTGAGAATGTTACCAACAGTTGTAGATCTAACTAGATCAAGCTATCCCCTGTATGATCGCCAATTTTGTTTCAAGGAATTATGTAAATGGTGTGGACACCGCTTGTTCCACTACCCTATATGATACAAGCATAGAAAAAAAAACCATGGCAGCATATCCTTTCCCTAGATGGTTAATTTACTTTAATCAAAATCATTCTCATACCTCAAATTTGAATGTTTTGTCCCTTGTTCTATTGTTCTCCATGCAATCTTCAATACCTGCAAAGGAAGATCAAAAGACAAGACAATAAGATGAGAGTAACATGATAAATTAACAATATATGCTATTGATCAAGGAATCTAACAATAATTAATTGATATTGACACAAATGAAGTATGCGAAAGGGGAACACTTTTGTATTAATGAAATAAGAAGGTGAAGCTACAACCAAATCCTTGATTTTGCCATCTTTTCCTTCCACAATGGACTTACAACACTCCAAACTCACACAAAGCTATCTTGCACACAAAACTCACTCAAACTTGCCTCTATACAAGACTCAAATCCAACAACATAAGGATGCTTTATTTGGTCTCTCCTTCACTACCTCCATGAAGGCTTCATTTATAGGCCAAATGAGATGAGATTCTTTAGGGAATGGATAGGATATGATCCCTACATGTGAGGAGGGTGAATTCCACCTCTCCATAGATAATAGGAACCACTTCCACAAGGGATTTCGCTAGAATCTTCTTGAACTTTCTTTTTCCATATTTTAATTCCGCCGTCGCTTTTTTCTCAAGGGGGAAATGCGTTGACGCTCTTTTCTAAAAGGGAGAGAGCATCGACGGTGCCTAATGTCAATGGAAAAAAGGTGTCAGCAGTATATCATAGGAGGGTAAGTGCGATGGTCTTCTCAAAGGTGGAAAAAAGTCACCACGAGAATCTTTGACCATGCTCTCTGAAGGGTGCTCAGGCAAGTGGATATTTTAGGTGCAAAAATGACAACATGAGAAGACAGGAACACAATAATATTGATATTTACATGCATAAGTAAGAATTGCAGCATAATTACGTTAATATCCCTCCCATAAAGGCTCCAACTATAGATCGGCATAGGAATTTCATGAGGTTAAAGGATGGACATCATCACATGTATGTCCAAGCAAGGATAGACCCACACAAGTAGTGGATCATCACTGGGTATAATTTGATGTAAGAATAAGTGGATGGCATTGTCCAAGAATGGATGACGGAGTGGAAAATTCCTGTTGAAGATGAAAAAATCTCAACAGGCCTCTACCAATAGGATCTATGATAAGAGGTTACATCTAAGAAATCTTGGAATGGCCACCAAAATTAGAATGCTCAGTAATAAGAAGTAGGAGGTGATAAGCCACATATTTTTCAAGATGATGACTAGGAATCAAGTGTAACACCAACTAATCTAGGACTAGAGGAAAAGTGTGAGGGTGCAACCTTAAAGTCGAAAGGTAAAAAGAAATAAAAGGCACAAAATCTTACTACAGCCCAATATTTGGCTGATGATGATGTTAACATCTTGTTTGACAGGATGACTAAAGTGGTGGAAGAAAATAGGAAGTTAGAAGAAGAAAGGACTATGGATTTATTCAGGGGTGTAACAAACCTATTGGATATGCTTTATAAAATCATAAAAGAAATCAGGATATCAATAGATTTGCAAGGAGATATGTAGTAAGAGGATACAATTCCACAGTACATTAGGAGGGTTATAGACAAAGAACACATCACTTCATCATCTACGACAGACCAGGTAGTTAAATTTCTACTATGGGCCTTAGATTTTGCAAAGGAGGAATTGAATGTGAAAATTCATCAGTTAGTTTATGTTGACACTCCCCCTGAAGTCATAGAGAAACGACATGAATAAGTGCAAGGGGCTCTCCAAAGTATCAAATACTCAGACGCCTACTGTGTGAAGCTATATGAATAAGTTTCATGGACTTGGGATTCACTGCTAGAGTATGTCATGCTTTAAGATATTGTAGCTAAGTTGGGAGCATCACAAGATAGCTTGGCTAATTTAAGGGGTCTTTTAAAGACTCTTTCACCAGTTGAGAATATGAAAAAGGTTATGGAAGATAAGGCATTGCAAGAAGAAGTGAACCGGTTGAGAGTGGAAAAATAACATAGAACATAATGAGTAAAAGAATTATAGGGAGAGGATGAAAAAATATCTAAAGTAACTAACATAGTGAATTCATAGGTGCAAAAATTAGCTGGATGGAATGAAGAATGAAGGAAAGGGCATATCACTATAGAAGTGGTGGAAGAGCTGAGCAAGAAGCAAGAGAATATTTAGAGGTCGATCGAAGTAATGAAGAAGGAATATGGATAATTTTTGTCGACTAAAAGGTACCAACCAAACAAAATTTATCAACCCTAAAGTGGCTTGGAATGAGCCACAAGTGGGTGTTGGGGGGCTGTTGGCCCTAAGAAATTTTGGCAAATTTTGAGTACTAGTTTTGGAAAAGAAATTTTGGTCTGAACAGGTCTACATCGAAGTGGTTTGACAAAGTGGAAAGCTCCGAAGAAGTGGCCGAGAATGAAGGGAATTGGATATTTTGATGATGTCCAACCACAAAGTTGGTTAGATGGGTAGAGCATTTTTTCCACTTACATTATTAGTATTAGGTAGTGGGCATGGTGTGAAAGGCTATGAAGATTTTGTAAATATGCAACAAGTTGGGATTTTGGGGGTTACATGTTTTTTTCTTTTTGGCTATAAGATAAATATACTTATTGGTTGTGTCAAAGCATCAACTATAAGAGAATTGCATGGGTGAAGTGTGATTTGCAAGCTATGTGCGCAGACATGAAGCATTACTTTATTGTGAATCCATAACAAGAGGAACATTTATGTGGCTTTTTCTGTCTTGGTTTTCCATGTTAAATCTCTAGTGTTAAATGTGTTATGATGTTGTGTGATCTGTTATTTTTCTTACTATTACACCATATGTTAACTAAATTTTCCTAATGAATAATTTAAGAATGATATATTTGTTGCATGATTAATAATTATGTGTCGTAGATAGTTAGTATCACTTATCGAAGTGCATGTCTTGTTGAAGAACTAGTTTTGTTAGAGTTATAACTAGTATGATGTTGTTTTTCTCCCATTCTATGAGGAAAAAAAATGGTTCATGTAGTCCCCATATGTACTTCAGGTGAGACTTCTTCTACTTCATAGGTGTTTTCAAAAGGTTCAAATCCTTTTGGGTCAGTATCTTGGGATTTGTTAGTATATTTCTGGTTGAACCTGGGTTGAGATAGAATTGTGCAACAAATAGTAAGGAATGGAGAAAACAAGAAATCACCAAGGAATCTCATCTCAAATCTACAAGTACTAAATTATCCAAGAGACGGCACACTTTATGAGAGATATTAGGCCCCACATGAGCAGGTAACTTACGAAAGTTTCGTTATCTCATATATGGCTCAAATTCCTAAAAGTGAGATCTAGAAGGAGAAAAAATCCATCAAAATATAATAAAAGAGGCTTGAGCAGACCCATTCCCATATTTTTCCATTTTGTTCATTTTCCTTGAAGAGATCTCATCTTTTATATGCTTGGGTGATGTGACCCTTGCAACCAGTTAGGAGATGTGCCCCTTTTGTCTAGTGCAACTAGTTGAAGTAATACAGCTAGTGATTGAGAAGTTGGACACCTTTTCCATATCATTGAGCTTCATTCAACAAATTCAACAAAATTAGATCATTATGCACATGCTTTTATGTAGGTTTTGATGCATGTCATTTCATGTTCCAATCTCCAACTAGTTAGAGATTTAGTTACAGTGTTTGTGTAGTTCTAGTATTGTAGTGTTTTGGTGTGTAATTGGTAGGCACATTAGTTGAGGCCCAAATATTGAGGAGGTACTCCTATTGGATTTATTGTAGCATCCTCGACCCTCCAACCGGTGAAGAGGATGCTACCATGCCATTAACCATCCGGGCAACTAGCCCCATGAACACGTGCATACATATAAACTGAAAAAAAATGCTTGGAAGTAAAAACATGCATACATGATTATCATACAGTGGAAGAAAAACCATACATTCAAGAATTCAACATGTTCATCATAATTCATTAACAGTAAATATGATTATAGAAGTGAAATAGACAAGAATAGTTATCTTATAAAGAACTTGTCCTGCAACCAGGTATGTCGCTGCAACGTTCCACCCAACCATAGGCCAGCGTGATCCTTAGCCTCTCAACAATGCTGCCACCCCCGAGCTGGGCATGATAGCCAAAGGAATAAGGAACAAGCAAGCTTACACATAGCCAAGAGTACACAAAATAGCCAAGCCAGCACAGTTGGGTTTATCAAGCCATCAACAAATCAGCCAAGCCAACACAGTTGGTTTTATTAGGCCATCAACAAATCAGCCAAGCCAACATAGTTAGGTTTATCAGGCCATCAAGGAGCTGGGAAAATTTGAGTGCTAAGTTGGTGAGCTCATTGAATAGCTAAGGAAACCTACACTAGAACTAGCCTGACCTCTAGAACACCCATAGACACCCAACATAAGGAAATCAGTCCCTTCTCTGCTACACAGTCCCTCAGGCCCTAACCTCCCTTCTAGTGCTATTTAGGGGTTGTGGAGAAGAAATCCAGCCCTCTAGCTCTGTCTGTGTGGTTTCCAAACACACTGGGTTTATCAAGTAAACCAAGCCTTCATTCCCACTCCAACACAGTCCGAAGACCAACCACTGCATACACGCGTCAAAACCAAACAGTTCACGGCTCTATGGAAATGGGATGGAAACCAAATGGTGAATGCAGCTCAGGCTAAACAAGCAATTCATATTTGTTATTAGCCCTAGTGTGGCTAAGACAACTCAGCAGCAACCCCAAAATGTAATGGATCCCACAACAACCAAATCATGGATGAAACCAACATCAACCACACGCAAATGAACCTACATGAAACCACACTTCATGGGGAGAATAACAACAAACCCAAATCGTGAAAATGGATCCTTCACAAGAAATCATGGGTGACAGTAAACAATTTCTCCCCCCTCTCTACGTGAGGAAAACGATGAAGAAAACCTGTGCGTGAGGATGGGAAAAACAATGAAGAATGGGGCAGTGGTTTCCCTGCCCATGTGAAGATGGAGAGTTTGTTGGTGGAGTGGGCATGTGGGTAAGGACTGACCATCCTGCCACCCACCAATTCCTAGCAATAACTGCCCCCAACTAGCAACATAAGTTCTAAATGGGTAGTTGACACATGGATTTTTCCCCATTGGTTCAAGGTTCAATAATTCCCCCTCCCTATCCTTAGGAAAATCATGCCCTTTTCAATATGGTTGCATTGACATAGCTGGTTGGGGTTCATTTTAATTAAAGTGCATATTTACATGATACCAAAATTGTAATGTGTCTTATATCATGATATACCATCGGAAACAATTTTAATCACCGAACACAACACAACCAAATCGATGGTGGGGATTTTGCCTTTAGCTCCACACCATGATTAATTACAATATATTCATCATGTACATTTAATGCAATGGGGTCAAAACCTGGGTGTTACATTCCCCTCCCCCTTCAATAACAGTGTCCTCAGTGCTTTACAAAATTGAACAAAATGCTACACTGGTATCGCCTTAGTGTTCCACAGAATTGAACAAAAATGGATGTGCCAATCGCATGGCATCCTCCAGCTCCCACGTAGCCTCTTCAGGTCCGTAGTGCTCCCATTGCACCTTTACCTGCCCTATGGCACGATTCTAGAGCATTGTGACCTTCCTGTCGAGAGTGTGCATCGACTCGATTTGGAACTCTCTCTCGATTCGACCTGAATCACATCCTAATTTATCACATGGTTAGGATCATGTACATATCTCTTAAGCAAAGAAACATGGAAAACATTATAAGCTCTAGTGCTAGCAGGAAATGCCAGTCTATATGCAACTGGTCCTATTCTTTCAAGCACTTCAAATGGCCCACAATATCTTGGTGATAGCTTGGCACAACTTCCAAGATTCAAGGAACTCTTCCTTGCCCTCACTCTGAGGTAAACATGATCCCCAACACTGAACTTCCTGTTCACCCTATGCTTATCTGCATAGCTTTTCTGTCTGTCATGTGGGTGATTCCATGAAGATGGGTAACACTTTTTGGCCAAATTTGGCGATGAAAACCTGATTTTTTACTCATGTGCTAGATAGAAGCCCTCAAAACGCATATATTCCATGTGAATTTTGACTTGCAGTAAAAAAACAAATTGTAGAATATTATGTTGGCTTCATAGTGATATTTTTTTAAAAATATTCCGATGTCATTTAATGTGTGAATTTTTGCATTTAATGAACTGTGTGACCTTAAAAATTTGAAGAAGCTAATAAGTGGCTCATGTCCACGTAGAGTAATTCAATCTTGCATTAATAATTTTAAAAAAATAAATATATGTGCATGATCTACATAAAATGCAGTGTGATGTGCATATTTTTTTGTTAATTTTTTTCGCATTATACAATTATTTATTATTTTTCAAAAGTGACCACATTCGATTTCAGCATCATTTTAAACACATATTTGTCCACGTAAAGGAGTTTTTTCTATTTTTTCAAAAATTGAAAAACCAAAGATACCCTGTTGAAGAGGACACGTCAATATGTGATGTGTGCATTTTTAATAATTTTTTGGCTGTGTATTTTTAACTCTACAGATTTTTCTTTGATTTGCTTCGAAGTTGCAGTGTCGTTTTCTAAGTATAAGTTTTAGAAGTAATTAAAAAATAAATTTCATATGAATGCCAAAATGTGTGTATGATATCTCAATGGATAGAAGATTCGTTGGTGAATTTATCGGTATCAACTCCACTCAGTTATGTGCTAGGAATGGTAGGTTTTACACCTCTGCAAGGCACAGGAAATTTTTCATTTGCTTGAATGTGGGCTAAGTCTATTTTTTTAAGCCCTCGACCGAGGTATAAACCTCGACCGAGCTA
>LPNX010137669.1:11453-50131 GCA_001517045.1 Pseudotsuga menziesii
TTGTAAAGTATGTGCTCTCTGTAATTCTGTGATTTGTAAAATGCATTCTTTGTATATTACTTAAATTGGAATGTGACATTGGATGAGGCTTAAGATTGGTAAAGTCACCATTACACTTTTGAACATTTTTTTTCTATGTATAATATGCCAATAAAATTTTGATAGGAATCCTTGTTCCATCATTGATGCATTGAACACATTTGGCAAGAAGCTATATTTTAATTTCTTCATTTACTATCTTTTGAAGACTAACTATTAATGTTAAAATATTACGAATTGGTCTTTCTGACCCACAATTTCCATTTACTAATGGGTGAATCCGCGGACCTGGGTAACACTTTTTGGAATTTTGCAAAAAAGATGACTGCGTCCTCTTTTTATAATTTTTTCGACACAGGCACCTCGGTCGGGAGAGTTTTATGGAGATCAAGGCAAATTGAAAATATGAAACTAGTCAGCACGATGATAATTGAGCTTTATGTAACTCCAGTCTCCGAGCCATCGCGTTAGTGGCTTTCTATGCATTCCATAGCTTTTTTGTGGGCTCCATGTCAATGACAGTGATTATTGTTACTTGTCCTTTCAACGCGATGTTTTAGCCGGCGAACCAAACGGCCGCGCCCGACAGCCTCGGGCGTGGCCGTTTGGTTCGTCGGCTAAAATATCGCGTTGAAAGGACAAGTAACAATAATCACTGTCATTGACATGGAGCTTGCGAAACAGCTACGGCATGAATAGAAAGCCACTAACGCGACGGCTCGGAGACTGGAGTTACATAAAGCTCAATTATAATGAATATATTTTGCAGTCTTTGGTAATTTAGTGATTCCTCGACTAAATACAATTCAGTTATGTAATGATCATGTTCATTTATAAAATGGGCCTCTATTTATAATTTTTTCGATACAGGCACCTCAATCGAGGTATTCACCTCGGTTGAGGTACATACCTCGACCGAGGTGCATACCTCGACCGAGGTATTTATTAACCCTCGGTCGAGGTTTTAATACCTCGACCGAGGGTTAGTAAATACCTCGGTCGAGGGCTTGATAAAACCTCGGTCGAGATATTAAAACCTCGGTCGAGGGCTTGTTAAACCCTCGACCGAGGTGCGCTTTTTTCTTTTTTCCGAAATGCGCTTGCCAAAAATTGTTACCCAAGTCCGCGGATTCACCCATAAGGATGCTTATAGAGTATGCTATGTCTGGTCTAGTAGTGGTAAGATAGTTTAAAATTCCCACCAACTAGCGATACAGAATACCATTTGCTACTCTAGTTTCATCAAGACTAGATAACTTAGCATTCTAATCTAAAGGTGTTGACACTGCCTTACTTTCACTCATATTGAATCTTTCCAAAATCTCCCTTCTGTACTTACTTTGAGTGACCATTGTTTTGCTGCCTTCTCTCCATATTTCCAGACCCAAATAGTAATGTATTTCACCAAGATCCTTCATTTAAAATGACTGAGCTAACTGAATTTTAATATCTTCAATCAAATGAGAAGCACTACCTATGATAATCAAATCATCAACATATAAGGATACCAACGCAACATTCCCATTTTCATCCTTTTTGACATACAAGTTAGGATCATTTTTTCTTTTCTCAAAACCTGTCTGAGAAAAGAATGAATCAATTTTGATATAACAAGATCTAGGTGCTTGTTTTAAACCATATAAAGCTTTCTTAAGCTTAAAAACAAGGTCCTCTTGTCCTTTCTTGATAAATCCTTCAGGCTGAACCAAATAGACTTCTTCTTTTAAATCACCATTCAGAAACGCATATTTAACATCTAACTGATGAACTTTCCATTTGTGTTGTGTAGCTAATGCAATCATGAGTCTAATTGTATTTAACTTAGCTACAGGTGAAAAAGTATCTTCATAATCAACTCCTTCCTTTTGTGAATTTACCCTTTTGCAGCTAATCTGGACTTATATTTGTCAACACTTCCATCTGCATTAAATTTGGTTTTATACAGCCATTTGCATCCTATGGGAACTTTGTTTTCAGGGAGTTTTGTTTATTCCCAAGTATGATTCTTCATTATTGATTCATATTCTTCATTCATTGCAATATTCCAGTCCTTATGAGATTTGGATTGTTCATAAGAAACAGGTTCTACAACATTCATTACCTGTGTCATCAATGCATAGTCTTTATACTTGAAGGATACCTGAATTGTTCTTGTTGAATTCCTCAGTAGTCCACCGCTATCTTCACTTTCACTTCTTCTTTTCTGAGGTGTAGGAGTGTTTGGAGTATCTACACTACTTTCACCTTGTTGTTGTACCTGTTCCTTTTACTGTTCCTATTCATCATCTATATCAATTTTCACATGAACATCATTGTTATAAGGAGTATGCCAGACATCATGCTTACTTACGTCTTCATCTGTAGTTTCATGAAAGATCACATCTCTATTTTCTATGATCTTATGTGTACTAAGATTAAACAATGTGAAAGCTTTATGTTCATCACAATAACCAAGAAATGTACACTTAACATATTTTGCATCTAGTTTTCTTCTCTCATCTTTGGGAATATGAGCAAATGCCTTGGAACCAAATATCCTTAAATGACCAACTTCAGGTTTATAGCCATAAATAACTTCAAAAGGCATTTTTGAATCTAGAATCTTAGTTGGACTTCTATTCTTTAAATAAATAGCAGTGTTAATGGCCTCTACCCAAAAACCATTAGAGATATTTTTACATTTTAACATGCTATGAGCACATTCCACTAAAGTCTTGTTCTTCCTTTTAGCTACACCATTTTGCGGTGGTGTAGAAGGTACTGCGAATTGTTGAATGATCCCATTGTACTTGCAGTAGCTATCAAAAGCTCCCAAGGTATATTCTCCACCTTTATTAGATCTGAGTATCTTGATGCATTTACCTATCTGATTTTCCACCATAGTTTTGAATTCGTTAAAGTATTCAAGTACATCACTCTTTTTCCTTATAAAATAAACCCAGGTAAATTGTGATTTGTCATCAACAAATATCAAAAAATACCTTGTACCACCAATTGATATGGTTTGCATGGGACCACAGACATCAATATGTATCAATTCAAGTATCTCTCTCTATTTCTTCTCTATATGCACCCGAAATTCTTCCCTATGCTACTTACCTAGTGCAGAAGCTTCACGTTCTAGATGCTAATGTTTCAAAACAGGAATCCTTCAACCATTAATTTCTTTCGAAGTAAAACTAAGTCATTTTGGTTAAGATGTCCATACCTACGATGCCATATCTCTTCAGTTGTCATTATAGTAGATGTCAATGCATGATGATTGGACTTTGTGACATCGAGCTTATATGGTGTTCCAATTCTTGTTCCTATGGCTATGATTTTGTAATGATTCTGAATATCCTTCACAAGAAAATGATACTGCGTAAATTCTACTTTTAGATTTTTATCAGTTATTGTGGAAACATAAATCAAATTCTTTTTGATGCCTGGAACATACAACACATCACGAATCTCTCTGTTTTGGCCATTAGGTAAATTCACACCTATTTTTCCATAACCCTGAATCTTATGAGATCTGTTATCTCCTAAATATATGTGTGTTTCATCTTTACTCTCATGATATTCATCAAACCACTCCTTAACACAAGACATATGGGATGAGGCTCCTGAATTTATGAACCATGCATTTTCATCATCAGTTTCTACAGACAATGCAGCTTCATAAATAAACAACTTTAAATTCTTAAAACCTTCACTGAAAGAGGTGTCATCTTTCACATAGTTTCCATTATGTTTTCTGGGCATCTGTTTGGACTGATTAGCTTTCCTCTTATAACAGTCTTTAGCATGATGACCATGTTTTCCACAGTAAAAAAAACATCATTCAATAGAGGAAATTTCAACTCAAAATGGGCCTTTTAACTTTAACTCAAATTCCATGTCATCATGTGTTAGCTAATGAAATTGCTTTAAATTTGAAATACTGTATAGGTCTTAAACACTTTTTTAATATAAATTTGGGGATAGGTATCATAAAAAAAACTACTTTTTTGTTTGTATTTTTGACATATCTCCCCGTGTTTTTACTCAAATTTTGATCGGGAGAGCTCGTTGGATGCGGAATTAAATTATTCATCCAACGAGTACCCGCTCGGCATACTTTTGATGGACCCCACTACCCCAAAAACAAGAAATAACTGAAAAAATGTGATGATGATGTCATCATCACGTTTTTTCATGTATTTCTTGTTTTTGGGGGAGCAGGGTCCATCAAAAGTATGTCGAGTGGGTACTCATTGGATGCGGAATTTAATTACTCATCCAATGAGCTCTCCTGATCGAAATTTGAGTAAAAACATGGGAAGATATGTCGAAAATACAAACAAAAAAGTAGTTTTTTTCTTTTCTTCCTCCAAAATTAATAAATATTATTTATTATTTTAACTATTATTTTATTAAAAAAAATTTAGGAGGCCCATTTTGAGTTGAAAATTCCTCTAATGTCTCTTATCATGTGAACCAGATTTTGAGTGAGTCATACCTCTGTTTCTTGGCTAAAACTTGCTTGTTATGTTTCTGTCCCATGGCTTTCCCTTGTATGGTTGTTTTCAATTGGCCATCAATGCTAATTCTGGAGTATGAGAGTCCATCTCAAACACCTTCATTCGTTCTTCCTCTTGTAGAAGAATCCCTGTTAACTCAATAAATGTAGGGGGCTTTGCTCTACCTCCTAGACTTGAAATAAAGACATGATATTCTCTGATTAACCCTTTTAATGTAATAGTTACCATGTCAGAATTTGAAACCTTATCACCAATGGAACTTAACTGATCACATAAATATTTAATTAAAGAAATATAGGTGGTGATGTTCTGATGTGCTTCCATTTTCATGGACAATAGCTTAGTCTTCAAAAACAGAATCCTATTTGAGTTTGTAGTTTCATACAAACCTTTCAATATTTCCCAGGTCTCCTTTGAAGTTTTACAATCTCTGATGTGTGGAATGATGCTATCTATGACAGACATCTGCAACAACACTTTGTCCTTTGTTTCTCGTTTCTCCCATTCTGTACCAGGAACACCTATGGGTTTTGCTTCATCTCCATTGACAACACTCCAGACATTCCAGGCTTCAAAAATAGCCAATATCTTAAATTTCCAGTCAATGTAGTTTTCACCATCGATGTTGGACGCTTTACTCAAATAATTATATGTACATGAATTTGACATCTCTGCTAAAAGAAAATCAGAAAATACCTATTCGTGGGTGAAAATTGCCCTCTTCTGCTAATGATGGCGGATTGTATCCCCAACTGCGTATAATAGCAGGATTTCCTGGGAAGAAGTGGCGGCTTTCCCTTACTCGCGGTTACTACAACTCCATCTTCTTTTTGTGGTTCCTCCACAAGGTCCTCCTTCACAGCTCGCCCACAATCACTAGGGTCACGACCTTCCTTAAGGCTTTCCTTACGAGCCCCAATGAAGATCATGACCTTCCTTAGAAGGCTTATGGCCCTCCTCAATAGGCTTATGACCTCTCCCAATCAACTGGAGGTCGACAGATAATGGTGTAGTGGCTCTTCAACGACACCTTAGCAGCCACTCTGGATTCTCCACTACTCCAACGGAAGCACTCTACATCCACACCACCAGCAACTTGGTGGCTCCTCCACGCACGCAACAACAACCGACTCCTTCACGGCAGCTGCAATCAGCATAGTGATAGAACCTCGCAGTAGCCACTTCATGGAAACCCTTAGTGACAAAGATAACGTCACGACAATCACATGAAACTAACCGAAAAGGCACAGGAAATGGCTCTGATTGAAAAGTGGCTGTGACCTATGGCTTAGATCATATCGTGCATACAACTAGCACAGACTGAAAATTATTTCAATCTAGTGATAATCACCAGATCCTCCACGCTGTAGCCTCCTCACACAACTCCTCTTCTGGGCGCTCCCTTCACTCGGATTCTTAGTTGGCAGCTCTGATACCAAAACAGAATACAGAACGAACAATAGAATAGAAGATTATAGAACACTTATCTTAAGCTAAGAAACATTACAAATATACAGGGAAATAACATGTAATCGAATCCTACAAAACAGGATTGGTACAGTGAAATGCAGATACTGTTCAACCTGAATCTATTTTAGGCATTTCATCATTATTATCTAACAATTCATGATGTTTGGGTTATAGTGTTTTAAACAAGCTCAAATAATATTTTTCATCTCTTACCTCGAAATATTCCTTTGCTTAAGCTCAAATAATATTTTTTACCTCTTACCTTGATATTAAGATATATACGTAGACAACTAAGTTTATGTACCAGCAGAGATCCAAATCCTAGGCTCTATCAAGCGCCTAGAGGAACCAAATCTTTGGAGGTGCAAACCTCTTCTTAATAATTGCAGTCAACTATCAGCTTTGGTGTGATTGAGACCAAAAGACATATCTTTTTATTTAAGGTGGACATATAATATTTTTATTATTAATATTTAATACTATTTATGGCCTACATATAATATTTTTTATTATTTTTTATTTTGTTAGGAAAGAACATCACATCATCTCCCCAGTAAATGGTTTTAAAACCATGTGCAAGGCCCTCCTAAAACCATGGCTTGTTTAGGAGGCCTTGCACATTGCGGATATTTAAATTTTTTATTTTTTATTATTTTGTTAATTAGGAACATTACAACATCTCCCCCATCTTGTGTTGTTTTTCTAAGGGACATTTTTTTCGCCGATAATTAAATTTTTTAGTTTTTATTGTTTTGTTAGGTAGGAAGATTAAAACATCCTCCCCATATTAATTTGTTTTTGTGGCCAACATTTATTTTTTACAAGCTCCATTTTCCATATATAATATGACCTTTTGTTATTTGGTAATTATGGAGACTTTTTATACATATACATATATATTTTGGAGTAAGTTAATAATGAGATTTTCTTTTCTTCAAATTTAATAGATATGGAATTTTGTTTTTAATTAAAATTGAAAAGTTTAAAATTTAATAGAGATATGGAAAAAGAATTGAACAATTTTAATAAAAATATTTACATATAAATTAGAGTTAAATTTAATAGAATGTTGTTGTGAAATATTTAATTCATGTTATATGGAATTTTTTTTTCCATTTAATGATTTTTAAAAACTTAGTATAAATGTTTATAGTTTTATTTAATTAATGTTATATGGGAATTTGATTTTTTATTAGTTTTAAGAAATTTTATAATGTTGGAATTTGAAAGAAAATAAAAACATAGTAATAATAAATACAAAAATTGTTTAAAAAGTTTAGTTTATTTACTTGTTAATTTACTTTTTATAAAAAATGAAGATTAAAAAATGTGTTCAAAATTATAAGAAAGTATAATATAACTAAATATCATTAAAAACAACTTTCACTTATTAAGCATTACATAATCATTTATTTCTCAAAATATCATATTAGAGTTAAGTATTATTTATATTGTAAATTTTTAATTGGACATCGAAGCTAGAATATGTCTCAACAAATTGAACCTGGGTGGATGGAATGAAATCCAGCTAGCCCCACCAACGAACTGTCAAATTCTTACTTGTAAAAAAAATAAACGTATTCACTTATCGACTCATTTTCTATTATTTTGAAAATGAAAAAAATGTCTAAATTTACTAAGCATAGATTAACTAAACATTTTCACTAAGTATTATTTGATAATTCCTCCTTTCCCCAAAATCCCACCAAGATACTTATATTATAAAATTTAATAGTAGAGTTGTATAGTGTAAGTGGGCCTCTTTAGTGGGGAGGGTGGGAAAAAGAGGGAGAGAGAGTGATTGATAAAGAGAGAGAGGGAGAGAGAAATAGAGAGAGAAAGGGAAGGAAATGGATGGATAAGTAGAGAGGGTGCGAATAAGAGCGAGAGATGTATCGAAAGAAGAGGAGGGAGTAGTGTTATAACTGATTTTACCACTCCAGGTGAATCACACTTGTATGGCCTTCCCCTGTCCCTCTGTAGACTCCTTAGACCCCTTAGACCATTTTTTGTCCTTTGATAATTCCTTAACCATCCCTATAAACATGTGAAAATTAATACACGCGACTTTTAAACCCCTAATCACGTATATACGCGGGTTTGACCCTTAAAATTGTGTACATCGGGATGTGTGCAAAATCCAAATCCTTTTGGAGTTATCCTTGACATGGATCCAACTCACTTGACTCCTAGCCTTCCATATGCCTTGAGATCAGTCGGATTCAACCTTTCATTACCCCTTTGAAAAGCTATACAAGGAACTCTTTGATACATTGAAGGCATATGAGAGAATTGAGAGCAAAGAAACTATAGTCCATTGTTGCTGGAACTTGTGCTTGAGTATGCATCCCTTTGTCCCTTGGAGCACTTTTGTGTTCTTCCCAAGCTTTCCTTTTGCTTGTGAGCTTGCTATCGAGAGATGGAGGATTGAGGTGGTGGAGGCCCAAGTGGGGGATTCAGTTTCTTCGATTCGCAAACGTGCCGACAAAGGTTGTATCCATTGTAATCTCTGATTTTATATTCATAGAAATATCTTTTCCTATCCAATAATTCATGTTTGAATGAATATTTTATCCATGGATGATTTCAAATGCTTATACATTGTTGATTATATATGCTAGAATAGATCTAACACCAAGATATATAGTATGCTTGTCTTGCTTGCTTGTTGTTGAGGAAGTGATTCATCAATTCAAGCTGAAGTTGGAAAGCTCAATGGGGATCTACTTCAACCATCCGGAATAAGGTACGAGGTATGATCCTTTAGTGTTAGATATTTGATTTCTATTGCATATTGGAAAGGATTGATTTCTAGAGTCAAGCTGTCTGTTGTGGTACCCCAAGCCATAGGAATTTCTCTTCGTAACAGAATTGGTGACTCTGCTGGGGATTTCCTAGTAGTTATCCTTTAGGGGTTTTCTATCGGCATTCAATGACTTTCGATTTCTCTTGTTCTCTTGTTTCTGTGTCGGGTCTGGGGGCATGTTTTCCTGGTAGTGTCTAATTGGTGTAAAGTTTGTCTCATCTTGTCTGTTTGCCTTTATTTTTATGCACCTTTCTTCCTGTACGCGAGTTTTTAACTCACAGTCGCGTATATATGCGGGTTTCACTGGTATTTCCGCGTACACACGCGGTTTTACTACGAACAGTCGTGTATGCCCTTAGTTTTTCCTTCTAGAGGAATATGGATGGTTGCTGGGTGAATTTTGATGATTGCTGAGTCTCTTTTGATACTGCTAGAGTCTGTATACACCTCTATTTCTAACCAGAGACATTTTTTTAAGGGTAAAATTTCTTTTTTTATGAATGTTCTTGTCATTACATTTTCAATTTTTTGTTTTGGGGTTAGTGCACTAGATTTATTTTACCTTAGTACTTTGCTTGAGTGCTGCTTGAGTGTGCTTGCAAAGTCTAGGGGTTGTAGAGCTATTATTTTGCTTTAATATCTCATTTTTATTTCAAAAAATCCAAAAATATTTGCTTATCATCATGCATTGCATCTTGCATTTTGCATAGTATTTGCACTAGATTTGCTTTAGAGTATTAGTTAGGATTTCATATAGGAAATATTTCACCTATCATTCGAAAAAAATTGTGCATTTCACGTAGTAGCATACCCTATTTTTCATGGACACAATGCATTTGCATTGATTGTTAGGTGTGCATTTTACTTCATGTTGTGTCATAACACCATTAGTTGCATGACCATATACATCTTTTGAGTAATAAATCCAATTAAAATCAACACTTAATTAAAATGAACTACACTATTTTATTTGATAGGGTTCACCAACAAGATTAGGTTTTAGGGTCTTGGAATAGTTCATTGTGAGTAAATTCTCCAAGACCACTAAACGACAACATGTATGTCTCTATCCAGGTAAGTGTGTGAAATTCCTTGGTATAACCAGTGTTTCTCAGGATCCTCCTCTCAAAAGGGAGTTAAGCATAAGGAATTGTGAGAAGTTATTGATTGGGATGACCCCTAGTCATAACTGAGTAGCACCAAAGATATTTCCAGGATTGTATTCGTATCTGGGGGCTCTTTAGAGAGTTTTGGGCTTTGCTACCCTCCCCATATGGTCAATCCTACTTGCGACTGTTCGCCT
The DNA here is from genome assembly GCA_001517045.1 of Pseudotsuga menziesii. Lineage (NCBI taxonomy): Eukaryota > Viridiplantae > Streptophyta > Pinopsida > Pinales > Pinaceae > Pseudotsuga > Pseudotsuga menziesii. Next base: position 21,577 of record LPNX010137669.1, read on the forward strand.
GAGCATTGATTATATTGAGGTGACCTTAGTGGCATTACTTAGGATATTGAGGGGGTACTCTGCATGGGTTATTATGTGGGTGTCCCGACCAGGTTAGGGTTGGACAGCAAAATTGCTTTACGCGTTGAAGCTTAGGGCCACAATAATTGGTTACGTACCTCCGCTTGTTGTGTATGGGAGTCTCAAGCCTCTCCTAGGCAAGACATACCTACTTCATTCAGGACCTCACTTATCCTACCCTTGATTTCTTATGGTTGAATTTATATTTTATTGGTGATTGCTCTGTGCACGTTAGCTTGCCTAGGGTTTTCATAGATAGAGAGTCTTTTATATTTTTTTTGAGTCATTGTGGATTCGGATGCGGCTCCTTGCCGTTCTCATCATTTAGCAGGACTTCCGCCTTCTACATATCCTCTTCCTTTGGGAGAGAGAAATAGACAGTCTAGGTGGACTACTTCGCACATTGATTCATACACCATGGGAGACCATATAGAAGGTATTCGTGAACCACCTTCTCCCATTCATGTGGAAGATGGGGAGTTTACTCCTAACTATGATCCTTCACCTAATTTGACTGAGTTAGGTCCTATGATTTCTGAGATAGGAACTTTTCATGATAGACCTACTTACTCTAGGGTTGATTCCCCATTGACGCATCACTGGTATGGAATGTTGGAGGATGATGAGACTCATTTTGAACCCGTGAGCACCAGTTATGGTAGTTATGGTATGTCTGGTTTTCCCACACACGGTTTGGCATTCCATGTCGAGTATGAGTTTGAACCTAACACTATGCCTGGGGGCACTCTCATTCCTTACCATACAGAGAGGTTTGGGAGCACAAGTCACATTGCACCTTCCATCGTGGCAGTGGAAGCTACATCACATATTCCTCCTAGGTCTAGGGTTAGTGATCCTATTAGGATACCAAATCCAAGACAAGTGACTATAGGGAATAACATGTACATAATTACACAGGTCCCTTCATCCTCTGTCCCTAGTTCTTCGAATGTTCACCCTCCACCTCATTCATGTGGTCCTTCAGGCCGGAACTTTGCTACGAGTCATGTCCGTACTGCGGTTACTAGACCAGTTGTGTCTCAGGTTCATGCACCACCCGTTGTTTCAGGAGGTCATGTTCATACTTCTAGAGGTCATATTACTACTTCCAGAGCGTATATTCCTACTTCTGGAATGTATATTCCTACGTCTGGAGCGTATATCCCTACTTACAGAGTGTCTCATGGGACATCTCATGTGATGACTTATGGACCCTATTATGGGACGTAGTATGGACAGGGTTCTTCACCTTATGGGTGCGGTTATCTACAACCCGCTTACTCTCCAAATTATGGCTTTGTAGCTCCGAATAGTCAAGGTACACCATACTATGGTGCTTCCATGCCACCCTATATGGGTCAAACGGGAGGAGGGCACTATGGCCAAGGCCATGGTGGTTATGGTAATCAGGCCTATACGAATCAAAACTATCAGGGAGTGGTCCATCAACCTAATCATCCTAGGCTCCCTTTCCTCGCAACGCTGAATATTCCTAACTTGTCGAGATTGACGAACGATCCTGTAGCTCATGACCCGGCTTGGCTGGCTGTCCCTACTAAGCTTCCCTCAGACATACCCAAATTTGAGGGCAAACTAGGAGAGGATCTAAGCAAACATGTTAATACCTTTCACCTATGGTGCTCTTCGAATTCCTTACACTAGTACTTAATCTGTTTAAGGCTATTTCAATGCACCTTTATAGGGCCTGCCATGAAATGGTATATAGAGCTACCTAGGGGGGCGTTCGCTTTGTTCGATGACCTAGCGATGAATTTTCTTAACCACTTCCAGCTACCAGTGCGTTATGACGTTGGTACTGAACTCTTGTTGACATTTCGGCAGGATAAGGCCACACATATCTTGGATCATATCCAAGAGTGGCGTAGATGAGAGAGGTTAATTAAAGCCTTTATACCGTAGGAATTCCTCCTCGAATGGTTCCTTAAGTTGTTATTGTCGTATATAGCGAAGGATGTTTCTACATCTAGAGTGAAAAATGAGGAACAAGCCATTTTTAGGGTGTAGGAACTAGATTTGATTTATGCTCAGTCCAATTTGTTATATGAGATCATTCCCAATGCTCCACATTCTAGTTTCGACCCCAAAGTTAAACCTGGACCACATGCCGATGGCATTGTTGGTTGTGCGAGTGCTAAACCTGCGGATTCAGTTGCAAAACAAGTTATTCAATTGTCAATCAACCAATCTGCTTCGGGACAAGCCACGGCTTCGTCTCAACCCGCCCAAACGGCGAGTGTGCTTTCAGTGCAATCGTCGAACCAAAAGGGTAACCAGTAGCCCGGACGGAATAAAAAGAAGGGTAAGAATAATCGTAAGGATGGGAATAGGAATGAAAATGCTAATAATAATGATAATAACACCCGTAATGCTGGGGGGGACAAGCAAGCTAAACATAAGGTTAAATTTCCTTGCAAGTTGTGTAAAGAGGATCACCTCACTTACTTGTGCCCTCGTATCGATGAAGCCTCGAGATTCTTAGCACAGGGCCTAGCTGTGCTGAATAACCCTTTACCTCACAATCAAAATATGAACTCGAGGACCCATGATCAGTCTGGTGGCGATCAAGATTTGTCGGAGGGTAGTGGTCGTGGTTGCATTAACATGGTACGTGCTGCGAAAGTAACCTGATCCACCAGGGACTCCTTTGCGTATTGAAAAACCCAACCCAACCTAGGAAAGGAACCTGATCCACCAGGGACTCCTTTACGTATTGAAAAACCTGTGGATAAACCTGAAGCTGCACCTCGCATTCCTAAGGGAGTCCTTAAGCGTTCAGGGCATAGTCCTAATGTCCTAGCTTCCCAGAACTATTCTGTTGTCGAGGATTTGGGCCACACTCCTTGTGCAATGTCTACAATAGAAGTACTTCAGATTTGTCCTTCACAAAGGAAGGCTTTGCTTTCTTCCCTTGGTGTGAATGATGATAATTCTTCCTCCGTGATTAAATTTGAAACTACAGGACTTCAGCCTCGCTTGCCTTACTATGTGTCTCTTTTGATTCACGTAGAATGTCTTAACATGACCGTCAAGCACACTATGATTGAAGAAGGCGATGCTGCTTCTGTGATGTCTTTATTGTGTTGGAAGGGTTTAGGTCCCCCTGAGTTGTCTAATTCCACGACTATGTTAACTGTGTTTGATGGGAGATCATTTAGGCCGCACGGGATTCTCCCTTCCCTTAAGGTCCATTTGGGAGGGAAGACTGTTGCGATAGAGGTCGAGGTGGTTTATGCGCCCCTTGACTACAATATCTTGCTGGGTAGAATTGGATGTACAGTATGCAAGCCGTAGCTTCTTTCCTATTTTGCGTTATATTCTTTCCATTTAATGGGAATATAGTTACGATTGATCAAACATCATTCAAGAATTTGTCAGTTACCGCATCTTCAGGAGCTTTGATCCTGATCGTAGAGCACTCTCATCCGGCAACTGGGAGTGTGGGTGTAGGCATGTATCCATCCCTCATGGGAATTTTTAGCTGTCCTACACCTATCCTTATGATAGGATCTAGTTCCGGTGAGGCTTCGGCATCTATAAGATCAGTGTCTTTTCGCACGAGTCATATGGAAGATCCTTGGATTCTTCCTACACCGAATAATTTGAGTGAGCCCATCACGATGGACGTGTTGTTGCCTGCAACTATGGTAGCTTATCAAGCTAATATTGAGTGTGTTGCAGAGCCTAGTCCTTCCTATTCTCGGACGGAGGAGGTTGACCCATATGTGTTGCATGCATGGTCAGTACAGTCTTCTCATGCACACGACTGCCTTGATAGTGTTTTTCCTTTAGACGAAGCGATTATTGATGCCATGTAGAGAGTTGAGCCACCATGGGAAGAGCTCCATCATAGATCTTACTTTCTTCCCGAGCTTGACCACTTGGAGCGTGAGGACTTTAGGGAGGTTTTTAGCGAGATAATTGGTAGTCCCATGGTTCCATTAAGATATACTGGTCCGATGGCTGATGGGAACATGGAAAATATATCTCCAATGATTCCTATCAATATCTCTCGTAATCCTGGCAGGATAGAGAATGTCTATATTGGGGTAGAATGTTCCCATGCTGAGATTCAAGAATACACCGAGCTGTTTAAAGAATTTATTGATATCTTTGCTTGGTCTTACGATGAAATGCCAGGTATCGACCCTCGCATTGTTGAACACGAGATTAAGACTTATCCCAAGGCTAAGACTGTTTGACAATGTTTGCATGCGGTGAATCCTAGGAAAGCACCCGCGATTAAGGCAGAGATAGAGAAAATATTGAAAGCCAGTTTTATCTATCCTGTTCCCTTGATGGAGTGGGTTTCAAACCCCGTTCCGGTTGACAAGAAGCAGGGAGCGATCCACATATGTACTAATTTCCATGATTTGAATCGTGCCCGTCCTAAGGACAATTTCCCCACACCATTTATTGATCAGATTTTGGATGAGTGTGCAGGCAGTGAGGTTTTTTCCTTTATGGACGGCTTTTCTGGATATAATTAGATACAAATTAAACCTGAGGACCAACATAAGACTACATTTATTTGTCCTTGGGGAACTTTTGCATATCGAAAAATGCCTTTTGGCCTTAAGAAGGCCAGAGCTACTTTTCAGTGGGCCATGACCTTAATCTTCCACGATCTCAAATCTATTATCGAAGTATTTTTGGATGACCTTGCTGCTCATTCTCGTATGAGAATGTGTCATTCCTATCATTTGATATTGGTATTCAAAAGATTCCTCCATTATTTGGTTAGGTTAAATCCTCACAAGTGCATCTTTTGTGTGAAGTCAGGCCGCTTATTAGGATTTATCGTTTCTAAAGAGGCTATAAGAGTCGACCCTTTGAAGGTTGAGGCAATACTTCAATTGTCTTCCCCAAAGAATATTCGTCATCTTCAATGTTTGCAAGGCATGGCAAACTTCTTACGGAGATTCGCCTTCAATTTTTCCAATTTGACTAGAGGACTCATGCATCTTTTGAAGAAGGACACCACCTTTTGTTGGGATGAGTGAGCCCAGGAGTCCTTTGATGCACTCAAGTGAGCCCTAGCATCGACCCCGATGATTAGTCCCCCAAACTATAGCCGTGATTTCCTACTCTATGTTGCTGCGTCCATGGAGACGATTGGTATGGTTTTGGTTCAAGAGGATGAGGAGCTCCAAGAGCATGTCATATACTATCTGAGCCAGAATCTTATTGACGCAGAGATCCATTATTCTCATGTTGAGAAGCTTGCCTTAGCTACCATACATGCGGTTCAACTGTTGAGACATTATATTCTCCATCGCTAGACCATGGTTGTAGCCCATGTCAATCCATTTCAATTCATCCTCACTCGAAGGATGATTGGGGGAAAGTATAATAAATGGATTGTCATCCTACAAGAATTCGACCTCGAGTTTGTTTCGACAAAATCGAAGAAATCATTAATTTTTGCAGAGCTTACATCGGATTTCCCAAGCAAGGCCGAGGAGTTGGTTTGTGAAGATACGTTTATCAATGAGCACATCTTCTTAATCTCAACTTTAAACCCATGGTATGGGGATATCATTATATATTTAAAAAAATTGAAGGTCCCTACTGACCTCTCACGAGATGAACGACGAAGATTATGTCACGTGTCTAAGAATTACCTCATAGTGGATAACACTTTATACCGTCATGGGGTATATTCCATTTTACGTCGTTGTTTAACTCATGAAGAGGTTGAGGTAGTGCTGAATGATTTCCATGGAGGGGCGTGTGGTGGTCATTTATCTGGGCTTTCTACATCCCAAAAAATATTAAGAGTGGTTATTTATGGCCATCGATCTTTAAAGATTGTGTAGATGTGGTCAAGAGGTGCCACCCTTGCTAGGTGTTTGCATGTAATATGTGCTAGAAACTTACCCCATTACATCCCATCGTCACCGCCGGTCCCTTCACTAAGTGGGGGCTTGATTTTATGGATTGCAACCCAGCTTCAGCTGGGGGGCATCATCATATCATAGTGGTTGTTGATTACTTCACGAAATGGGCTGAGGCTCTGCCTACAGTTAAATCCGATGGTGAGATAGCCGCACACTTCATATTCAACCAGATTATTACTCGGTTCAGGATTCTAAAAGAGCTTGTCACTAACCATGATTCGCACTTTTAGAATCATATGATGGAAGAGTTGGCATCAAAGTTAGGGTACAAACAAGAGCATTCCTCCTCTTACTACCCTCAAGTGAATGGACAGGTAGAAGCAGTGAATAAATCACTCAAATCCATTCTCCAATGAACCATCGCACAAAGTAAGAATAATTGGCACATTATGTTATATCCTACTTTGTGGGCATATAGAACTGCTGTTAAGACTACCACGGGTTTTTCTCCATATCAACTTGTACATTGAGTGGATTCAGTATTGTCGGTTGAGTGCGAGATTCCTTCTTTGAAGCTAGCCATAGAGATCTTACCAGACACTTCACCATTGGAGGAGCGTTTGGTCCACCTTGAGCAACTTGATGAGCAACGTCGAGATGCCTTGGTAGCTCTAGAAGTAAATAAGTGTCGCGTAAAGGTCCAGTACGATAAGTCTACTGTCCAAGGAGGTTTAGTGAAGGAGACTTGGTCCTTTTGTGGGATCAACTGAAAGAACCCTTGGGGGCAGGAAAGTTTAACCCCATGTGGCGTGGTCCTTACATCATCAAACGTGTGTTAGAGAAGGGCGCTTATGAATTAGTGGATTACAAGGGAACAACCTTGGAGGAGCCTAGAAATGGGCTCTATCTCAAAAAGTACTATGCATGATTTTCATCCAAGGCTGGTTATTGTATATTATTGTACAATTTTGCATAGGTAGGTATTTTTATTATAGTGATCGGGTTTGAGATTAGTTTCCATTTCTTTTGGCAGATGTCAATGGAGTCTTCCACCTTCATAGGATTCACGGATGGTACGAGCCGTCACACTCAACACTCAGCCTCTGCTGCTTGGGTGATTTATACTTTTATGGGTCAGGTATTGACTTCATGGGGCGTATGCTTATGGCAATCTTCAAACAATGTTGTTGAATATAGTGTCCTTATTGAGCTTCTACGAGATGCCATTTTACATGGTGTTCTCTCTCTTGAGGTACGTCTTGATTTTGAGTTAGTAGTGTCACGGCTTAATGGTTTGTACCATGTTAGAGATCCGACATTATTAAGAAGATTCTTACGTGTGAGATTATTAGAACGACAATTTGACAGTATAACATACATACATGTTGCAAGAATTAATAATCAAGTTGCTGACTCATATGCTAACTACGTGTTAGATTGGCATTTATTTCATACACAATAAACTCATCACAAACACAAATTTTTACACATGTAAATAAATAAACTGATCATCATAAAACTTTTTATATATACACCCAAAATGTGGTAATACATAGTGTCATGATACAAAAATGGGGCTCTCGAGCCACCAAAATATAATACACGGTAATACAAAATGTATCACTACCAAGTATCTAATCCTATGGAGGAGGGGGGGGGGGTTGTGATCATGGAATGTCACTATGGCTCTAGCTAGCCATTGGAATAATCGCACCCATGCTAGTGGTACACCCACCACCTGGTGCTACATGGCCTTAGGCAAGTCCTCGACTTGCGCCATGGGAACTCTGTGGGTCAGCCTCACAAAGTTGGTATGAATGCTCTGGAGCGTCCGCTCTGCATCCACACTTGTGATATCGTCTCCTCTTCCCCTCCATCTGTGACGAGGGAAGCCTTCAGGCCGCCATGGTCCCACATCTGCATGCATATGGTATATGTCACTATGTATTGTCACCCAAAAATATGTCTTTTGATTCCATATAATTAGAAAACACAAAAAAAATTAAATAACTCAAAAATTTTAAAAAGAGGGTCGAGATTCATTACCTATGTCACCGTATGCGGATCCTAGTGGTAGCGACATGTCCGGGTCACCCCGAAAATATATCCCCGCATAGGGTTAGTCATTGATGGAAACTATCTGTCGTCGCCACCACAGAAATAAATCTGTTGGATAGGGGTTGGACACCCTACCTCCACCCAGTCTGCGCATCGCATCCTCCCAATGTTGTTGGGCCGGATCTCGAACCCCATGTAGAGGAATGTCAACTCTAGGGCTCAATCCTGGAACACGCTCAAAGAAAAATGTGCTCAGTATGCTGCTGAAACCGAAGTTTCACACTTTGCCCATCTTACACTCACTGAGCTGATGTTTCATGTTGCCCAGTAGTGCAGTGCTCCAATCATATACCGTGGGTCTCATGCACTCCACTGCATAGAACATTAGAGGCCACGAGGGCTGGTGGAGTGAAGCCAAGCCTTTTATCCTGCCCAGTGTCAATAGGATGGCCTTTAGTCCCAACACCTGTATGGAGTTAGTTGGGATCTTACTCCCCACCTTCTCCATGTCCAGATAGCAGTACACCGCAATGTACTCATATATAGTCAGGCCACCTCCGGGCCCGCGAGAACGTAGGTTCACTACTTCCCCCCGTCGGGAAAGTCCAGTAATAAAGTATATGTCCTCCACCTCTATGGTGAGGGACATCCCATCTATCTGGAATGACTCTGAGTCTGGATCCCAGTAGTCCACCAACATCTGCAATAGTCTTGGTTTGGCCCTTAAGCCACCAAGAAACCAAAATTTGTAGAGCCCACATGCATGTAGTGCTTGTTGAACCATTAGATCGGCCCTTATTGCCTCTTCCACATCACCATGTTCACATTCTCTCCATTCTAGGACCATCCTGCACAAAAAATTTGAGTTTTGCCCATTATAACACTTAAAAAACCTTAAGCTCGGCCGCATATGCGACTGTTTTCCAAACAGCCGCGTATGTACGTGACTGTGAGGTAATTTCCCGCGTATGTCCAGCCCTATACGTGGAAAAACCCTCGATTTCTGCGTGGGCCGCAGTGCCTATTTTAGAATGGCCTAGAAATCCAAAAGTACCATGGAATTTGACAAAAATTGCATCAAAATGGAAGAGTGGAGCATGAGTAAGTACCTGGAAAAAACGGTAGTAGATTCCACCAGCTGGATCTCCTGGAATTCGTTGTTGAAGTTCTGAGCTCAAATGGATAAAAATTTTGAATGTTTTATAATGTTTTGAATTTTTTACTATTTATAGAAATTTTTCAAATTTTTTCAAATTTTTACCCCCTTTCCTATAGTTTGGACCGTTTCTAATCCTTTTGGACCGTTTTTGGACTAATTTATGATGCAGGATCCCTTTTTGAGCGCCATTTCAGCCGTTGGATTGACCCGTTCGTGTCGATTTCAGGTATCATGTCTAAATTGGCATATAGGTTAGGTTTCATCACCGTTTGCATTTTGCATGACCTTATGACCGTTTCATTATAGCCTTAGGTACGAACCCACTCTATTATGTCATAGAACCTTCTTGCTATTTTAGAAGTGGCATGATATGAGTGGTAGAGTTTGACCTTACATGGGTACCCTAGTTAGCGCCTTATTTGCATTTGGTGCCCATGCTGACATTTTGTCCCTTCGGGTGTGTGAGTCCGTTGTATAGTATTGCCATGACATTTCACAAGAGCCTCATACTCCTCTTGATATTTTGCTGGCCTATGTCCCGCAGGACTTCCGTATGTCAAGTTGTAATTGCATTATCATGAGCTTTGCTTGCCTTATTGAGCCTTACGCCGGCTTCCCTGACATTGAGTTTCAGCCATATAGCCCGAGCTTGTCTCATGTCTAGCCTTGCAGAGCCATTTTGTATATCCTTTGCAGCTTGATTCCCTATTTTTACCGAGAGGGCATTTTTCCCCGAGTGTCGCTATCCTACACATGTATCCTTGCATTGAGCATAGGTATGTTCTACTGCTTGGAACTAGATTATTTTCCCCTATGACACTCGTCTCCTCCTAGTCTGTAACTATAAAGCAGTTTTATTCTTTTTCAAGATTTTTAAATATTTAAAAAAGTCCAAAAAAATCAAAAAAACAAAAAGCTGGACAAGGGAAGATGTTATCTTTTGGCAGCTGTCGAGTTATGTCACCTTCGAATAGAGCACTGTATATCACATCCATTAGTTGGGTTTATAGTTTGACTTTAGGAGATGTACTCGTTTATCTGAGTTTATCTCCACCAACTGGTTAATCTTCCAGTCCCCATGGAGCCTCTGTCGATGCCTTATGTGTCACATAGATGTCCTAGTTGTATATCAAGTCTATGCTACCTTTATTTAGTCACCATTCACCGTTATGCTCTTGTTCAAAGGAAGTTGAAACCTGAGTCAGCCATTCCTCAGTTATCTTGACTTTGCATGTCGGCCATTCCCGGTACAGTTACTGGTTCGTGCACCTTATGATCGAGTCCTTCCACATTATACAGCTTTGCTGAGTACCTCGTGTTGGATGATGGGGGATTCCTTAATGCCCTCCTTCCAGTGAGTTTCATCCCATCGACTTCAGATCATTTATTCTGGGATTGGAATCTAGAGTCATTTTTTAGTGCCTTGAGACTTGCAGTCATCAATGGCAGGTTCTCTCACCATCGACAGTCTTTGGGAATACATCAATGTCCCCTGATCGATGGATCCTCTCAAGTGTTCGACCTCAACACATTTTTTCACACTTGTTAGTTTGCACTCTAGTACCTTGATTCCCATTTTCATTATCGGTGGGTGATATCGCGTCTGTTAACAGTATACATCAATCACTGGTAATCAGACAATGGACTACTATGTTCAACCTCGACACCTTTATTCACATAGTAGGACATGTACTCGTAGCGGTTTGTGTAAAAGACCTTCCATATTGGTGGAATCTCTTATATGCTACCTCCTTGATCGTGCCAGTGTTCATGAGATTTCAGCTCTCATGACTTGATTCCAGTATATGTCAGACATTTCTAGCTATTATGGAGATCTTGATCCATTGTATATCTTCAGCCATTATGGAGATCATGATCCTTTGTATATCTTCATCATGGAGATTCTGATCTATTTATATTGTACGTGGCGATGACCACTTATGTAATACTTTGTATCATGCCTATTCATGGCCATTGTACTCTTATGTATCCGAGACTATTATATGTATTTGCAGTTATGTGCAGTGTTGTATCATTGTACTATGCTGATTGGGCGGTTGGCCTTCCATTTGGGATCCTTCATCACTCCACTTCTGGGATGGACTTATAGTGCATTTCGGCCATCGTATGACCCCTCTGACCTCACACATTAGGGGGAATCTCTTATAGCTGAAATCCAAGTGAATCACACTTATATGGACTTCCCTTGTCCCTCTGCAGACTCCTTAGACCCCTTGGACCATTTTTTGTCCTTTGATGTTTCCTTGACCATCCCTATAAACATGTGAAAATTAATACATGCGACTTTTAAACCCCTAATCACGTATATACGCAGGTTTGACCCCTAAAACCGTGTACATCGGGATGTGCACAAAATACAAATCCTTTTGGAGTTTTCCTTGACATGGATCCGACTCACTTGACTCTTGGCCTTCCATATGCCTTGAGATCGCTCAGATTCGATCTTTCATTACCCATTTGAAAAGCTATATAAGGAACTCTTTGATACATTGAAGGAATATGAGAGAATTGAGAGCAAAGAAACTATAGTTCATTGTTGCCATAACTTGTGCTTGAGTCTGCATCCCTTTGTCCCTTGGAGCACTTTTGTGTTCTTCCCAAGCTTTCCTTTTGCTTGTGAGCTTGCTATCGAGATATGGAGGATTGAGGTGGTGGAGGCCCAAGTGGGGGATTCATTTTCTCCAATTCGCAGACGTGCTGACAAAGGTTGTATCCATTGTAATCTCTGATTTTATATTAATAGAAATATCTTTTCCTGTCCAATAATGTATGTTTGAATGAATATTTATCCATGGATGAATTCAAATGCTTATACATTGTTGATTATATATGCTAGAATAGATCTAACACCAAGATATATAGTATTCTTGTCTTGTTTACTTGTTGTTGAGGAAGTGATTCATCAATTCAAGCTGAAGTTGGAAAGCTCAATGGGATCTACTTCAACCGTCCAGAATAAGGTACGATATCTAATCCTTTAGTGTTAGATATTTGATTTCTATTGCATAATGGAAAGGATTGATTTCTGGAGTCAAGCTGTTTGTTGTGGTACCCCAAGCCATAGGAATTTCTCTCTGTAACAAGTAGAAATGGAGTGGATGAGGGAGAGAGTGAGTGAGAGAGAGAGAGAGAGAGAAGGGGGAGTGATAATTCTAGAGAGAGAGGGACATAGATAGTGAGAGATAAAGAGAGAGAGAGAGAGAGAGAGAGAGTTATAGGTGGGGAGAGATAATGCTAGAGAGAGAGAGGGAAATAGATATATATATAGAGGGAAATATAGAGAGAGAGTGTGTGTGTTAAATGATGACGATGAGGAAATGATGATTGTCATCATCATCATTGTCATCATTGTCATTGTCAACATGATTATCACAATAGTCATCATCATTGGCATAATGCATAATCATCATTTGTGTCATCATCATCGCCATTGTCCTTGACATCATCATTATCATGATTTTTGACATTGTCATTATTTATTCGTCATTACCTTTGGCATAAGAAATAACATCTGCCCAAAATATGTGATTAGTGGAAAAGGGTCATGGAGGACACATACGATTTATGCATGAGAAACAACAACTTTATTTTTTAAGATGATTGACATCATCATTCTCATTGTATTCATCATCATTGTCATTGTCGTCATCACCATCACCATCATCATCATTCATTACATTGCCATCATAATCATCGTCAACATCTTCATTTCCATTATCATCATCATCATCATCATAATCGTCATCATCATCATCATTGTCATCATTATCCTAATTATCAACAACATTATCATCATCATCATAGCCATCCTCAATATCATAATCATTATCCTCATTGTCATTTTTAACATCTAGGTGCAAAACTAGATGCAAAAGTGGATAAAAACATGATGCAGAAAAGGATGCAAAAGTGGATAAAAACATGGATGCAACAAAAGTAGGTGCAAAAGGGGGCGCATAACAAGGTGCACCAAAAGTGGATGCAAAAGGGGATGCAAAAGTGGATGGAACAAATGATGCAATCATGGAAGAAAAACATGATGAAAAAAATGACACAAAAGTGGATGCAACCATGGATGTAAAATTGGATGTGAAAGTGGATGCACCAAAAGTAGACGAAAAAATAGGTGAAAAAGTAGATGTAACACCCAACACACAAGTGGATGCAATAAATGATGTAAACTTGGATGCAAAAAAAATGCAAACGTGGATGCAAAAGTGGGTGGAAAAGTAGGTGCAAAAATGGGTGTGAATTGGGACGCAAAAAAAGTGGATACAAAAAAAGATGTAAACATGGATGCAAAATGGGATGAAAATGTGGGTGCAAAAGTGGACGTAAAAATGGATGCGAAAGTGGGTGAAACAAAACTAGATGCAAAAGTAGACTCAAAACAGATGTAAAATTTGATGCAAAACGTGGCGCATGAGGGGATGCAAAAAAAGAAGCAGAAGTGGATGCAAAAGAGGATGTAAAAAAAGGATGCAGAAGTGGATGAAAACATGGGTGTAAAAGGGGGTGCAACAAGAGTAGATGTACAAACTAGGCATAAAACTAGGCTCAAAACCTGGTACAAAACCTAATGCAAAACCTGGCACATAAAAAGGTGCAAAACTCAATGCAAATTATACCATAATTTGCGCCAAATTTAGAAAAAGGACGCAAAAATGCCTAAAATATCACCAACCCATGAAATTGCACCATTTTTTCCAAAAAAATGAAGAAAAATACATTGAAAGAAGGTCTAGCCGAAAAAAAGGAAGAAAAAAGAGACTCTAATCATAGGGTTTTGTTGTAGTGCATATAGTGTAATACCATAAGCGTTAAATACTATATTCTCCCTCATGGATATGGGCTCCCATAAGATCATGGAATGAACTAACCTTCTAGGCCCTAGGTGGATCTCCTGTCACTCCACTTCTCATCCTATCATCATAGCATTATTCATGAATATAACATTTTAGAGATCATATACTATCAACATCATGAATAAAATATGCATGCTACCACATGCCCTTATGAGAATATACCATCATAAATGGTACCAAGGAACCGCATGTTACAACATGCTACTATGTGACATAACATCTTCAAGAGTAACAACAAATTGCATTCTATTGTACGCCGTCATGTAAACATGCATCAACATTATGAATACGAGGAGCCACCTATGACTTCATCTCATCATGAAAACATAACATTATTACTACGAATGTGAAGGAACCACATGCTACTACATGGCATCATGAAACATAATGTTAACATATAGCTATCTCAACCATGTTATCATCATTAACCTTATAAAAATATTTTATAGTAAATAAAAAATTATTTCCATAATGTCATCACAACAATCCCAATCCATAGTATGAAATAAGTATTTTGTAAAATACTCATTCATTCATTAGTCATGGCATCTTAATCATGAACATAATAATCACCACCATGATCAACCAAGACAAAGCATATGATTAATCAATATAATAAACATTAGCACAATCAATTCAATTTGTGGCATACATTGGAACAACATTTTAACATGATAACAATCAAATAATCCACTAAATGTGTTGAAATAACTTAATAATCATCAACATGATCAATTTTATCCCTTGCATATGATTAACAACAAAAGATTCACATCATCATGATCACAAGGATAACATGAACCATGCAATACATAATTTGAACATGGTTTCTCAATATACAATCACAAGAACATAAATTATAAAAATTAGTCTTGTTACCAACTATATGCAATTACAAATCCTTACCATGAATAATTATTCCTTGGTACAACATTACCCATGAATCAATAAAGTTGTTAAGAAACCATTATTATCTTATTGTCCACCTTCAAGTTAGCACTCTATAAGTAATTATATTATCCTTGTCAGATTTGAATGAGGAATTAAAATGCATTCTCTTCATAAATTTAATTTATAAATTATTTCCAAAATTTCCAAAAAAAAACATTCTCTAATCAAAAGGAGTATCCATGTCCTAAGTTTATTATCCGTTATAGGACCATCTTTCACATAACTATTTTTAATAAGATTTCCAATAACAATATATGTTCTTATCTAGAATATAAATATGCAAGAAAATAACTCTTCACCTCTGTTAAAATAAAAAAAAACATTTATACTTAACTCCAACATGAGTAGAAAACATCAACAAATTATTTCAAGAGCTCAAGCAAAGGGTTTTCTAGTAATGTTATTAGAATGCTTACCACCTCTACCATCCACTAATATGGGGAAGTATTGCTGGGTTTCCCGTGGATCTTTCCATCTGAAAAAAAAGAATGCTAGACCACATGCTATTAATGGTGTTTGGCATATTCCTTTTGGTCTTCTTCATTACATAAATAGGTCACACATTTTTTATATATTTTTATAACAAAATGTCATATACTCTCTTGTTCCTTATATATATGATAATTACTGTAACAAAATATAGTAAAAGAATCCATGGAATTATATTTAGTTATTTAAATTCTTTATGCCACTTTTTAACCTTTACATTAAAAAGGTAGATAATAAATTTATGGACAAATTTTAACAATAACACTATTTAGTTGTTCATACAAATCAATATCAAAGGTAATTGAAAATTATTTAAATTCCAAAATTTTCTCAAAGGAAAATTGATTTCTCGTCGGAAACAACGATTCTCAATGGAATAATAGTAGTCCAAGAGATTACATACTCTTAGGTGAAGATACATGTTTTTTTCTAATTATTTGTCAATTGACCCATCATATTCATTATGCTTGAACAAGGAAATAGGTTTGCTTCATCCCCATAATTATTTATTTTAATAGCTTAAAGGACATTTATTTATTTTAATATATTAAGGGTTGACTTTATCTCCATCTAAATCAAACGGGTGTTGTAAAGGGTTACTATGTGCTAATTTCCAATATCATTTTCTTGCCTATATAATTCAAATAATGTGAGAATTATTGAAAATTTAATGTTTAAAAGAAAACAACTCCTTATATCATCTTGTCTTTTCTTTCTAAGGTTTATAAGCTTTTTTTATTATTTCTACACCAAGTAACAACTCCACTTTATCTTTCCTTTTGTGTGGTAGTCCGATGACTTACTTTAACTATGATTCTACAAGCACATCTTTAAATGTTAACATAATTTTCTTCTCATACTCACTTGACCATTCGAATTTAAATCTCTTCTTCTAGAGAGAGGTAACAGTGTAGGCAATATAAGAGAAACCTTCCACAAACCTCCTATAGTAATCTACCAACCCCATATAACTATGTATTTCCTTAGTATTCATGGGATCTGGCCAATTCATTATAGTGTCAACCTTACTAGGATCAATAATTATACCTTCTCTGTTGATTATATGACCAAGATATTGAATTTCTTTTTGGAAGAAGGAACACTTAGACAACTTCCCAAATAGGTTGTGTTCCCTAAGACACTAAAGAACAACCCTTAGATGTTCCTAATGCTCCCTCTCATTCCGTGAGTAAATGGGGATGTCCTCAAAAATTACTTGAACAAAGAGGTCAAGTTCTTTTGGAACACACTGTTCATTAAATTCATGAATGATGAAGGAACATTTGTTATCCAAAATGGTACCACGACAAATTTATAATGGTCGAACCTTGCCCTAAAGGAAATTTTTTTGGGGGTATATCTCCCTCCTTAATATTGTTTTTTTTTCAATTCTTTCGATGAACACTTGTAAGTGGAATCATTTCTATTGGACATTGTATAATGTTGTAGATATCCCCCGTGTGTTGCACAATAATCTTTTGGCTAAGAAACCACAAACAAGGGTATTTATGATGCCAATTAGTGAGGACTTACACTCAATGTTATCATAATTGTTATAGTTTTGACAAAATGGACTGGTTCTACTAATTTAGAAGGTTCACTAGTCTAAATCAAGTGCCTAAACTTGAAATCCCCAGTTTTGGATTAAATCATTTCGGAAATAGTCATAATTGGCCCAAATCGGCTCATTCAAGCAAAACATGTTTAGAATTTCTCTAGCTGATTGTTTTTGTAGTTGTACATTTCCTTCATCCAAAAAAAAAAAATTGGATGATTATTTAGTTTAATTTAATTTTAGACTATGGTATGATTAATTTTGGACTTTGCAATCTATTTAGAGCCTTAATTACGTTGCAAATGATTATATATACACACCCAAACTCGACATTGATTACCATACTAAAGGGCATTGTTGTATTCTCCAATATTGACTTAAGATCACAGTACCATAAGTTGGGAATTAAGGATGAAAACAATAATCATGTGCGACCATAGATAAAGGAGGCACCACTATGAAGATGAGATAATCAATTACAAGTTCATATTATGTAATTATGAATTACTCTGATAATATTTTAGGTTATTTTCAAAGTTAAGCTATAGTACCATCTTGATATAATCTCAAGAATAGATATGAAGGTAACCCAATTCTTAAGGAAAATTCTAGTAATAAGAGAAAGTATGATTGCAAAGGAAATCAATTTGTTGATAAAAAATTCCATTACTACAAAAATGACTTTTAAGCGTGAACCCTCAAATACTAAATTTCACTATTACTGAGTGTTTGTTGAGGATGCCATTGGAAATGATGGAAAACATTATAATGTGTTTATTTTCTGGTTTAATAGTTGAACTTTACAATGTAAGTATTTTTTTTTAAAACCATAAATATCCTTCTTCTTCACTTTACTTCTCTTATCCTCTCCCAAAAAATGTTGCATAACTCCCTCACCATAGTAATACATGAAATCAACACACTTTACATGCAATATAAAATCTATTTAAGAGAATAAAGCCTACAAAAAGTATTTTAGATGAGTTTAATCAAGTATCAGCTATTATATATTCAAAGCTTGTTCGAGTTGGAAGACTATCATTGATCAAGGTATGTGATTTGATTATATCCTACATTAAGATAAGGATTTGTTTGCACTATGGAAATTTATTTTACAAGATTGCTCATCATGATCATAAAACAAATAGTTGTTGAAATATATTGTAACTTCAAAGGATATTCTAAATATATTTTAATGATGTACCCCAAGGGAGATGTTATTATTCCTCCATAGGGATGTTACTATTGTAATTGGTCATCATAGAGTCATGAGGTAAATCCTGCATTGTAATTCGGGTCAATAGTACCGCAATGAATAATATAAAATATTGTTTTGAGTCTTCCTATGTGAAGTCGGCCCAAACATATTAGTGGCGCTGACTCGTTTAGTGTAAAAGTTAGTTGACATAAAGTGTATAAATAGAGGAGTTGTGTTCCTCATTAGAAAATAAGACTCACTCACTTATGTAGTGCATATGAGAGAGAGAGAGAGAGAGAAATTAGAAAGGAGGATAATACATGTTTTGGGGTTTTATCTTATACATCTTATATAGAGGAATTTTTCTTGGGTTTTCTTCCCCTTGAGGGTTTCCCAGGATAAATATTGTGTCTATCTTGTGATTGTGTTTCTTTCAGTGATTCTTCATATGCTATTATTGTGAAATTGGATTAAACACTAATTATATCTATTCTAGCATATGAAATATTAACATGGTATCAGAGCTAGCCCGAATAGGATAACTTTCACAAGGTGAAACTCTCTCTCCTCTCCCTTCGAAATAAATTAGGGTTTCTGCAAAGTTTGGAATTTGGAATATCTTCTAGCATAGAAATTTGTGCCTCCCTAGAGCGCATATATTGAGCCCGGGATATAATTTTTTGGGTGGTTGAATCTTCAGGAAATCTAAACCCTATTTTGGCCCTAAACCATAAAACTACAGAAAATCGAAACCATAAATTCTTCCACATCATACCTTGGAATTATAGGATTGGTCTCATTCTGAAAGAGAATGGCCTTGAGAAGTAAATTATGGATGAAGTTTCAGAACAAAAAGAATATGAAGCTAAGGAGAAGCATGAACAAGACCTAATCAAGGCAATTGGGATCATTTTTTATTCTATCAAAGATCACTTGATTCCTCAAGTGTCATCTAAGAAGACACCAGATCAAATGTATGATTCACCTTACAGAATGTATTGAGGGAAGGGACATCAACAGAAATATGAATTTGAGATCTCAACTGAAGGGAACCAAGATGAGTAAAGGAGAATCAATTTAAGATTACTTCATAAGGGTCTCCCAGTTAATGAAACAACTAAGTGCCATTGGAGACACCCTTGATGAAACTGAACTAGTTATGACAATTCTCAATGGTATCACTATACCTTGGGACTCATTTATGCAGACTCTATGTGCCATAAAAGAAGGTATGAAGTTTGACATAGTATGGGAAGATTGCATTCAAGAAGAAGCTAGAGTAACTAATAGAGAATCTCTACTCATAGAAGATGATCAGGCTCTATCATGTTAAGTTTTCTTGATTTTCTTATATGATATCTTAAAAGAATTGTTACTAGAATATCACTGAAAGAAAAACAAGCACAGAAACATAAGAAAACAAGAACACAAATATTTTCCTTGGGGAAACCACAAGGGAGAAAACCCCGCAAAACTTGCTCAGATCTCAACCGGAGTAGTATAAAACACGGACAACTGATTCTAACTTATTTATGGTGCACTACTTATTATATCTCTTGAAAAACACCTTGAGTGAGTGAGTACAAATGAAGGGGAGAGCCTCCTTATTTATATTCTTCAGTTGACTTAACCTCTAACCTAAGAGGGCCGACTTCTCTAACTGACTGGGATAACTTGTCCAACTAGACACCACAAGTAACATTTATTATATTGACACTTGGGTACTATTTACCTGAATTACATCCAAATGTTTACATTAATTCTTTCAATGAACCTAATAAGGCCAAACTCATCTCCTGAAGGATGAATACAATCAATACATCTGGAATATCTTTCAAAGTTACAATACTTTAACACTCCCTCTTAACTAGGAAGGTATTTAACCGTAGTAACAACTTCTACCACTACAACTGTACAACTGACTAGTGAGAATCTATATGTCATAGGAATTTTTGGAACATCATCATACATCTTCATCATCGATCTCAGCTGGATCATCTTCTGTAGTCTTAGTATGTGAATGTCAAATCATCTTCTGTATGTGGTCAATCATCTTCTATCATCTTCTGGATCATCTTTTGTAGCATTAGTATGTCAATGATGAATAATCGCCTGTCACATATTCTAGAGCATCTTCTATATCATCAGTATGTGAATACTAAACCATCGTGCATCACATCTTCTAGATCATCTTCTATACCATCAGTATGTGAATACTAAGTCATATTATTCCACGTCAATTTTATCCAACATCAGTGTGTAAACATCGAACCATAATCATCTGCAATAGATACTGAGACCTCATCATCTATATCATTACTATGTAAATATTGAACCATCATCATCTACATCATCACTATGAAAATACTGAAACAAAAACAACATCATTAGCATGTTAGTGTTAAAAAAAATCATTTGTAATGCTAGATCATCATCTGCATCACCAACATAGAGATGTCAGAACATCAACATCACCATCAACATCAAACATCAAAATACTAAAAGAAACTCATCAACAGTCATCTCAACAATATTTAGTATGATAATACTGAACCTACAACATCAGTATAAGAATACTGCAACTATCAATCATCTCATCAATCAACAATCATTAGTATGAGAATACTGAACCTTCTACATCAGTATAGGAATATTGAAACTATCTCAACAATCAACAATCATCGGTGTATCAACACTAAAACTATCTCAACAATCATCTGAACCAAACATATCAGCAATCATCAATATCACAATACTGAACCAAACATCTCAGTAATCATCATTATAATAATATTGAACCAAACATCTCATCAATGATCAGTATAACAATACTGAACCAAACATCTCAACAATCATTAGTATAACAATACTAAACCAAACATCTCAAGAATCATCAGTATAACAATACTGAACCAAACAAACATATCAACAATCAACATTATAACAATACTGTAACTATCATCTCAACTATCATTAGTATAACAATACTGAAGCACACATCTTTCCCTATAACTATCTCAGAGAAGCGCCACGGTGAGTTCTCTGGTAGATCCATCCAGGAATTTTGTCTAACTTACTAACCCTTTTGATCCAACAAGCCTATTTAGACATATGGATCTTCCTTGGGACCAACAGACCTTGTCCTATCTTACAAACCCACTTGGGTTAAACTGATCTAGCCAGACATACTAATCCCCCTTAGGATTAACAAGCCTCGTCTAACTAACCCTTTCAGGCCAACAGTCCTAACCAAACTTTCCCTACTCTAAAATGAGCTACCACCATTGCATCCTTCTTCCATCTACTGTCACTCCCTCTTTTGAGAGATGTCCTTTCAGACTACACCAAGCTTGTCTCGAAATTATTCAAACTTTACACGAGCCATTGGCTTAGTCAACACATCTACCACGTGTTCCTCTATAGGAACATACTTCAGCTTTACAGCTCCTTTCTGAACCATGTCCTGAATGAAATGATATCTAACTTCAATATGCTTTGACTTATCATGAAACACCATATTTTTTGTCATCTTGATACAACTCTGATTATCACAAAGGATATCAGTAACATCTATAAATGCATCAAATAATCCTACCAACATCTTTCGAAGCCATACTTCTTCGATACAAGATGAACATGTTGCAATTTATTCGGCTTCCACCACGCTAAGTGCAATATTGGTCTACTTTCTACTAAACCATAATATCATGCCTGATCCCAAACTAAAAGAACACCTTGAAGTGCTCTTTCTATCTTTGGCACTTCCTGCCCAATCTGATTCTGTGAACCCATACAATCTGATCTCATTATTCGATGCATATCTAAGCCCATAATCTGAAGTTCCCTTTAGATACCCCAGCACATGATTTTCTCCTATCATGTGAATATGTATGGGATTCACCATATACTAACTTAGCCTATTTACAAAAAAACATATATCTAGTCTTATATTGGTTAAGTACATCAGTGAACCAATAATTTGTCTGTACAAGGTGGCATCTACAGCTTTCAAAGTATCATCATTCAATAGTTTCAAATTTGTTTTCATTAGAGTAGTCATAGCCTTGCAATCTTTCATCTCAAATATTTTTATGATTTCTACTGTATATTTTCCTTGGTTCAGGAAAATATCATCTGGATATTGCCATACTTCAAGACCTAGAAAGTAGTGCATTATTCCAAGGTCTTTCATCTCAAATTTTGTAGCGAGCTTCTTATTACATTCACTTATGATCTTATCTTCTCTTATCAAGAATAAATAATCCACATATAGTAGTAGTATCATAAGTTCATCATCCTCAATCTTATAGTAGAGGTTAGAGTATGCTTTACTCTTAATAAAGCCTAAACTCATAAGGAATCCTTCGATTCTTCCATACCATGCTCTGGGATCTTTCTTTAGTCCATACAATTCTTTCTTGAGATTACATACATAATATTCCCAATTGTTAGTCTCGAAACCTTGTGGTTGTTCAATATAAACTTCTTCTTCTATCAAGCCATTTAGAAAGGTTGTCTTTACATCCATCTGGTGTAACTTCCACTTCGTGTTGGATTCCAAGGCAAGGACATTTCTGATTGAAGTGTACATAGCTATTGGAGCAAAGGCCTCTTCATAGTCAGTTCCTTCTTTCTAGGAGAACCCACAAGCTATGAATATTTCCTTGTACTTTTCTATACTACCATCTGCAGAGTGCTTCATTTTGAAGATCCATTTCGAGGATACCACTGACTTGTCTTTTGATCTTGGTACTATTTCACATACATCATTCTTTATGATGGATTTGTATTCCTCAATCATTCCATCAACCCATTCCTTCTGCTTTGTTGCTTGTTCAAAACATGTTGGTTATTTATCGACTAGATCACTCATCAAAGCCATATAAATGGGGTATGACTTTGGATTATTCCTTTCTCTAATGGTTCCTCCTGGGACACTATGTCTTTTTGCTTCTTTGATTACTTCACGAGCATAGGCAGGTTTTCTCTTTTGAGAAATCATTTCACTGGGTAATTATTCCAATAACTGAGGTTCTGTCATATCATGATCCTTAGGCATCTGATCTTGTTCTTCGTTCCTAACTGGTTTAGGGATTTCTGCAGATTTGGTAGTTTCATGCTCCTCTTAATATTCCTTATCTTTCTTTGACTTTCTGAAGGTTGTATCTTCGTCAAATGTGACATCTTTGCTAAGTTCAATTTGGCGGTATCCTGGGATATAAATCCGATAAGATTTTTATTGATCACTATATCCTATGAACAATCCCTTATTTCCTGAAGGATCTAACTTTGATATTTTCTCCTTGGGAATGTGAATGTACACAGGACAACCAAATATATTTAGGTGACTTACTTTAGGATTTTCTTCGGAGAAAATTTCTTCTGGAATTTTGTTCCCAAGGGAACTGTGGGAGATTATATTATGTACATATACTATTCTTCTGGTCGCTTCTTCCCATAGATACATAGGCATATCTTGATCATATATCGTATATTTCATAGCGTCCATGATAGATCTATTATTTATTTTTTCCACACCATTTTGTTGTGGATTATAGGGAATAGTGAGATCCCTCTTAATCCCAAATTCCTTGCACAAATATTTGAATTCATTTGATGTGAACTCTCCTCCATTATACGACCTCAATATCTTTATTTTCTTTTCAGATAGGTTTTATACCAAGGCCTTAAATTCCTTGAACCTTTCAAACACTTCATCATTCTTTTTCAAGAAGTATATCCAAGATTTGCGGTAGTAGTCATCAATAAAATAAGCATAGTAAAAATACCCACTTAATGAAGTGGTTTGAATTGGACCACATATATCTTAGTTGATAGTATCTAAGATCCATTTTTGTTTACTATAACTTTTTGGATAAGGATTCTTAGTATTCTTTCGTTGTGCACATCCTTTGCACACTCCTTCATGTTCTATCTGAATTTTCAGTAGATCAGTCACAACCTTGCTTACAATTGGTAGAGCTTTGTAGTGAATATGAGCAAGCCTTCTGTTCCATATCTCACATGGGTTTATGGTACAAGTTTCTAATGTTGAATATGCATGTCCCTTCAATTTGTAGAGTTCTCCTTCTTCAACACCAATTGCTACTGCAACGTCTATGGTTTTTCCTTTTGTCCACATGAGGAATCTTCCATCTATAAAGGAATTTCTAAAGCCTTTCTTGTCTAAGGATGAAATAGAAAGAAGGTTCTTCTTCAGCCCTGAGACATACATGACATTTTTCATCTTCATGGACTTTCCAGAGTCCAACTTATAGGATGCTTCTCCCATTCCTTTGATGGTATCTTGGGAATCATCTCCAAGGATTACTTTGTTTGGAGACTCCCTTTGCACAAGGCATGAGAGTGAGTCCTTATAACCTGTCATGTGCTTGAAGGCTCCACTCTCCACTAGCCAAGTGTCATTTCCTAGTGAGACTAGTACTATTAGAGAAAGGATCAATACATATTATTCATTGGACTCTTCATCCCTTCTTTAGATTCATCTTCAGCTTATTGATCACTATCTTCAGCAGCATGAGCTTGAAATCTTTTAATCTTTTTTAGTATTCCTTGTTTCATGGGACAGTTGATGGCAGTGTGTCCCAACTTGTGACAAGTGAAGCATTCATAATTTGAGAAGTATTTCTTATACTTCTTGAACCCTTGAGTCTTATGTGGATGGTCATGACTCTTCCTCTTGTTTTTTCCTTTGGTATGAGTTGTCAAGGCTTGATCCTTATTATCATTTATCTTTTCTTCTCTAGTTGTTATCCTTTATTCTTCTTGGACACATTCTTCCCAAGAATTTTGAAATTTGGTTAGTTTCATTCTTGAACAGATTCCTCGAATAAAAGATTCCCAATCTATTGGAAAACCATTTAAGGTGGTCATCACAATTTATGATTCTTCAACTGTATCCATGTATATATTAGTGTCCTTTAGGTGATTGCAAAACAATTGAAATTTGTGTTGTACAAAATCCAAGTCATAACAGCTTTCATCACTTATGTAAAAGTGATACTCCTTCAATATAACCCTTTTTTATTTAGTGCTATATGCACCATGTCTATAGGTGAGATGGACCATTATTTTGACTTGGTATGAGTGATAATATTGAATTTGAATCTGATTTTGTGGTTGAAGAGTGTAGTTTTCTACAAAATCAACCACTAATAAGATAGTTGCAATAGCAAATGTATCCATGCACGTTCTAAATTGCTCATCTTTCCAACATGCCATATGTACATGTTGTAAGTATTGTTTTGTCTTTCCAATGAACTCCTCCATGAAGTTGCAAACTTGTACCTTGTAGACTAGAAATAAATATGTATAGATCAATAGATTCTTACATATGTCAAATAGCAATATATAGAAAAAATACTAACATGAGAGGTGAGAAATTGTAAATTTTTCCTTTCATTGCCTCCATCGAGATCATACGTGACATATTTGAATAACTGCAAGTGCACCTCATGTCTCCCAAGTTCATGCTCATCAGTCACATTTATGCATTTTCCCAAAAATTCCATTCCATCACACCCTTGGCATGTCCCATCTACACAAGGCCTTTGATAAAAAGTGTAACCTTCTGTGGTTCTAAAAAAAAATCTATGAATAAAGTCTCTAGATGATCTCGATAACAATGTAGCTGAGAATTCCTGCACAAGAGTGTTATGCAATACACACAATATATGTATATATGTGTCATAATAATAACTGCACTCAATGTGATATCGACAACAACGTGTTACGAGTTTTGTTTATTTTAACATACCATGGTTTGCATTTCTTGGAGGATATTTGTCCTAACTTAAGTTCGTTATGTCCATGCTTAAATCTCTCATATAATTTTGTTTGTGTCATGTCAAGTAAATGTTTAATGTGGGACTCACTATCCCTTGAAACCATTCTTAAATTTAGTACATATTTTGGGTTGGAAGAAGGTATAGTATTGTCATGCCAAAATATTGAACCAGTTCCTTTACCACATCAATGAGCTTCATATCAGAGCATGGCAACCTATCAATGAAGGCTTGAAAATCTATTTGACCAGATTCGATTTGTTCTCTTCTAGAACAATACCTATAGAGTGTTTTGATATCCAAAATAACAAGTTTGTATGTAGGCTTAAGAAGTCGAAGGGCCCTACTACTTTTGTTCACAATTGATTGTGACAACAAATGATGAGCCACATTGCAATCCTTTGAACATGATTTATTTCTAATTGTACTAAATACATCTACTAAACTTATGAGAATATGAGAACTTGGTTCAGAATTGTTTATCATCTTTATCCTTAAGTTTCTCCGAACAACAATCATAGACCCAGATTTTAATAACAATAAAAACAATCATACATTTATCTCCATCGCATTTATAATCAAAATAGTTGACAAGTATCTATTGAGTTTGATATGCAATAATTCATTTAGACAACATACCTTCAAGATAACCAATGAGGCTTTCATTGATCTATATACATTTTGGAGTTCTTCAGTGTGAATTTGTTAATGGAGGTAGGGAGGTTGGAACTTGACCTTTTACCATATCATTCGGTCTGTCTGGGATTTCAACATGAGCTTCATGTCCTTCTATCTCTTGTTGGTGGAAAAACAATGACAATTGGAAATCCTCCTGGGTGGTATCAACAACATTCTCTTCTTTGAGCATACGGTCTCCATGCAATGAATATCTAGCTTAGTCACTTGTATACCCACATCCAAGTAAATCATGAAAGGTTTTAGATGGCCTTGATGTGCACCTACATTCTACTCCTTGATCAGTTCCATGCGATGCTTGTTCTTCAAGTGTTGTGTAAATTGAAGGACCCTCTAGTGAATGCTTTTGTTTTTCTTGTTGTCGATTGGTAGGAAGAACTATGGCATCCTCTACAACCGAAATTGGTTGAGTGTCCATAGAGAATCTTTGATTTCTCATGTCATTTCTTTTATTTTTTGTAATTTCTTAAGGATTTCATTGGGTATCGTCTTCCTTGCTCAATTACGTGAATTTCCCATCACCATGGTGATCAATGATATATGGTGCTCCTAAATGGGATATTCTTCGAGGTTCACTTATTTCTTGCTGAATTATGTATAGATACTCCACCACAATGACAAATGAATTATTGCCTTTGATCCTCCTCAATTTCAAGAAAAACAATGGTGTATATTCTCTATGGTGCTCCTCAATGGGAAATTCTTCAAGGTTGGTTTCTTTCTTTATCAATTGTGTCTAGATACTCCACCACAATGACCAATGAAATATTTCCTTTGATGCTCCTCAATTGCAAGAAAAACAATGGTGTAGGTTCTCTATGGTGCTCCTCAATGGGGAAGTCTCCAAGGTTGGTTTCTTTCTTATTCTATTGTGTCTAGATACTACACCACAATGACCACTGAAATATTTCTTTGATTCTCCTCAATTGCAAGAAAGACAATGGTCGAGATGCTCTATGGTGATCCTCAATGGGATATTCTCTGAGGTTCATTTATGTCTCGCTTAATAGTGTCTAGATACTCCACCACAATGACCAATGAAATACTTCCTTTGATAGAGGAATAGGGGGCTAAGAGGTATAGAGAGAGAGAGAGAGAGAGAGAGAGAGAGAGAGAGAGAGAGAGAGAAGGGGATTGTTAGGGTATTGGAGGGATTGGTTAGGGTTGGAGTTGAGGGGAATAAGAGGGGGGTGATAGAGAGAGAGACATTGTAAGATGTTCAAGGTTCAGGTAGAGATAGAGACAGAGTGTTAAGCAGTTAGAAGTAGAGACCAATGGGGGTGTTAGGAGATTGGGGGGTAAGTGGAAAAAGGGAGAAAGAGAGTAGGACAATGGGTTAGTAGGGGTTCGAGAGGGAAGCAAAGAGTGAGAGAGGGTGCATCGAGGTTAGTTTTAGGTGGAGGAGTAGGGGAGTTAGAGAGAGAGAGAAAGGTACAAAGAGGTACAAAGAGGATTAAGGAGTATGAGAGTGAGAGAGAAGTGGGTTGTTAGGGGATTGGAGGGATTGGGTGGGGATAGAGTTAAGGGGAAGAATAGGGGGTTAGAGTTAGGTGGAGGCCGGGGGTTAGAGGTAGGGAGAGACCTATTGATGTGTGTGTGTGTGGGTTTTAGTGGTTAGGGATGTGGTTGTTAGATGTCAGGGGTTGGGGAGAAAGAGAGAGTGGAGAAGGGGTTAGTAATGGAGAAGAGGGGGGCAAAGAGAGAGGAGGAGCAGGGGTGTTAGAGGTAGGGAGAGGAGGACAGGGGTTTATTAACAATTGGGGGGAAGAGGGGGGTGACCTGTGGATGTGTTCTCTGTGTGTGTGTGTGTGTGTGTGTGTGTGTGTGTGTGTGTGAGAGA
>LPNX010137669.1:57456-75822 GCA_001517045.1 Pseudotsuga menziesii
ATGCACGTGTTTATGTTTGGCGATAAGATGAATTTGAATTTAAACAAAACCCATGTGTTTTTTGTGCCACTATGGCCGAACCTCCTCCCATGCTAATGTGGCATACTTATGCCCGTGTGCCTACTTCGGAATTTGCTTCGGACTCATAATGCCAATGCCTTGGAGTATCAAAAACCATGGCTAATTGAGGATTACATCCAAATTTTTGATGTTCTTATGTTTAGCCGCCGGTTACAGTATGTTGCACACCATCATTTTTTATGAAATTTTAGAAACAAATATGGGTTTTTGTGAAAATTTCAAATATGTAATTTTTAACAAGAATATATATTTTTTTCTTATTTATCTTGTTCGATTTGTTGGTTGTGGAGTATGATCTTACAGATTCAAAGATGTTATTCAGTCGTGTTTGTACCCCAAGTTTATTGTACACTTGTTCCCCATCTTTGGGGTTCGAGTGAGGGAGTGGAATTCTAGCCGCCTTTGCTACAGACTGCTTCACTGATAGCTAATGGAGATACTTAGCCAGTGATTCTACACTGGGTGTACTTACTGAACCAACCACACCATCGGCATGGGGTCCAAGATTGGGTTTGTCAAGATCATTAGTAGACGTCGACGCCTCAGGGATAATTTCATAAAGAATCCCATATTGAGCATAGATAAGATCTAGCTGCTGGGCCGTGAGAATTGCTTCTTCCTTCGTGGTTACTCCTGATGTAGACACGTCCTTAGAAATATAAGGTAGTAAATATTTCAAGAACCACTCTAGAAAGAACTAGGGAGGGATGTTGACTTTGATAAGCCTCTTTATCCTTCACCACTCCTAATTATGATCAGATATATGTGTGGCCTTGTTTTGTCGAAAAGTCGACAACAATTCTATGTCGGCATCATATCAGACATAAAGTTGAAAATGATTTTAAAAAATAGGTTGAAATTTTTTTGGGATGTTTGTTGGCCAACAGTTTTGTGGACCCATGGTATTGGGTTAACTGTAGTATTTTCCCATGGTATTTCCCCTATAAAAGAAAAGCATTGTAATACATATGTGTAGGGTATGTTATTGTATTGTATTGTAAACAATCTTTGCATTTGTGTGAGAGAGACTGTGAGAGTGTGAAGAGGAAGTGCAATAGAGTTGTTGCGAGCTGTATTCCTTCATATTTATGGATGCTAATAAAAGGAATGGAAATTTCTGTGTGGACGTAGCCCATCTCTTAGGCGAACCACGTTATATCTGTGTCTCTCTGTAATGTGTTAAATGTGTTTTTTGCACCTTGTTTAATGATTTAACAGTATATCTTTTATTGCTCTTCTATCTTGTTTCTAACATGATCACTCCTCGACTATGATTGTTGTTTTTTCGTCCATAACTCTTATGTACTTCTCAACCATTTTGAAAACAATTTATATAGTACAGCAAAGGAAATTGGCCTATACTTGCTATAAAAAAACTGTTTCCAAATAATTGCATCAATACCTTCAAATGATGGACCCATAATTGACATATTGTTCTCGATATTTGATCACTTAGATAATTAAAAAATATTACTTTTATTTTTTTAAAATTAGTCGTGCACTAGTACTATATGTTCTCTATATTTCTACCAGTTTTCATAAGTTGATCATTTAGGAAATCAAAGGGTGCACCCACAAAAACATATACCTTATAATTTGTCCCAAAAATAAAAAGTGTTCATTAAAAATATCATACTTTATATAGTTAAGAACATTTTCAATAGAAAATATATATATATATCTAGAAACCCCATTCAATTTCCTACATTTCATGTTTTTACTCATCATAAGATTCATTGTGTAAGTGTCTCAAAATATCCATGTAAGTTGATGGATGTCTATTTTCTTTGTTTTCTATTGCATCTAACCTGTCAAAAGAGACCCTCATTAACTTGCACACACCCACATACTTACGTATTATGCCCTGCATCTATTCTATATATGACACCAATTCAAAACCACAAAAGGTAAATAATTCATCTTATTTAAAATCCCTCTGTACATAATATTATAAAATACTTTGGAAACTGAGATTTTAATATCTAAACTATTTCAATTAGCTCATTTTAGATAGAACCACCCTTTGTATCCAATGATACCCTAATATCATATCTTGCATGCATTTAAAACTCAGACTGTGTTCTCACTATGTGCCCATTAGAGAGTTCTTCCATTTATAAAAACCAAACTAGGGGAAAATGCCATACGTTTGAGGTTTTCCTAAAGCTAGTGATACATTAGAGAAAGGTATAAACATGATTATCTAGAGGTAGCACTAAATATTTTCTGTTAGAGATTGCGATTACATGGTATAAATGTGATTGCTTCTAAGAATTATTCCATAAGTAAAGAAGGTAGAAGCAATATTCCAAGTTTAATATGTGTTTCTGAAGCAACACAAAAAATTGCAAAACAAAATGACAATCCTTTAATGTCCCCAAAATTGGGATTGGAATACCTATAGAGAATCGTTGGTTTCATAAATTGTCATTAGAGTTAAATAGTTCCATATTGTTGCAACAATTAGTAATACCAGATTAAACCATGCATATTGAGTTTTCCAAGCACAAGTCAATGCAAATTACAACTAAGAGTGACTGTTGTTACAATTATAGAGACAAATTGTAGTCATGTGTTTTTAGTTTCCTAAGCATAATCAATTTTTCTTCGTCATCGTCCAAACATTCGAAAGAAATTAAACAATCTCTTTTTTTCCTCAAAAACAAGAAACATAAATTTTATTTAGGAGTGGTTAATAAAATTACATTCTGCATATGCATATGTTTTCTATCCAAATTAGTTTTTAGAACAAGAAAGGAGAATTAATTCTTATCATATTTTTTATTTTAATAGAAATGTCCAAATGCAACTAACTAAGGGGGAACTAATTTACTCCCAAACATAGGTTGTTCTACTAAAGAAATCCACCCCTTTGTTGGGCTATGAGACCACGAATGCAGAGATGGGTGTCAAAGTTTCCAAACCATTGTAACCTTAGAAGAGATTTTATTCTAAATTTAAGCTAGCATAGTTCTTGGCACTCTTTACCTTGCTCCATACAAACAGGAAGCCATGATTTCTTGGCTATTTAGTCCCTTAGGCAAGCCCTTCCTTAATGTGCTCTCTAGTATGGTCAAGATAATCCCAAGTCACTAACTAGTTCTATAAATTTCATTTCCAACAGTATGGTCACACATCTTGGATAGCTTTTTATGATCATGTTAAGAACATGACGACTTCTCCCTCAGACTAGGGTATAGAGCACCTCGCTTCGAGCTAGGTACTTTCTTAGGTTTTTTATGTTCTCCACTCACATTCCCTTCTTATACAACTAGATTCTTAAATCAAAGGTTAACATAGGTTATAAAGAATAAGACAATCAAACGATGAAAGTGTATGGGTTAGGCTATGAATCATCATGAGACATAAACCATTCCCTGGTCCTTCCCTAGTTAGCCTTGAACTTTTTCTTTTGTCATTCCAAAATAGTCACATGTATTATTTTATTTTTCTAAATTGTCATAATAAGTCCACCTAATGAGGGAACTAAATCATAATCGTTTCGATAGGGTCAAAATTGGGTGTTATACTAAGACAATATGGTCCACATGAATTATAACCAAGGAATAATGTTCATTATTATTAACATTATATTTAAAAAAATACAATTTCTCCTAAATTATTTCTCTAGTTACGAATTTTTTCTTTATTGTTTAAATTGTGAATTATCAATCTAAATTGAAAAAACATAATTGTCATCAAAACTATATATATAATGCAAATTCAAATGCAATTTTTTTAAACTTTAACTCAAGAAACAAAGCTAGGTTACTTTTTCTTAATTGCCAATGTAATTAAGAACAAATATTTGTCATAAAAACTATAATGCAATTTTTTTAAACTTTGAATCAAGAAACAAAGTTGGGTTACTTTCTCTTAATTGCCAATGTAATTAAAAACAAATAATGGTCATCAAAACTAAATATAAAATACAAACTATATATAATGCAAATTCAAATGCAAAATTTGTAAACTTTGACAGAAACAAAGCTGGGTTACTTTCTCTTAATTGGCAATGTAATTAAAAACAAATAATTGTCTGCAAAACTATATATAAAATGCAAATTTTTTAAACTTTGACTCAAGAAACACAACTGGGTTATTTTCTCTTAATTGCCGATGTAATTAAGAACTTATCACTTATTATATCATGAGGGCACTAGACTCTCATCATGAAAAACTTATCATTTTCTCTTAATTGCCAATTTAATTAAAAACAAATAATGGTCATCAAAACTAAATATAAAATACAAACTATATATAATGCAAATTCAAATGCAAAAATTTTTAAACTTTGCCAGAAACAAAGCTGGGTTACTTTCTCTTAATTGCCAATGTGATTAAAAACAAATAATTGTCAGCAAAACTATACTCAAGAAACACAACTGGGTTATTTTCTCTTAATTGCCGATGTAATTAAGAACTTATCACTTATTATATCATGAGGGCACTAGACTCTCATCATGAAGAACTTATCATTTTCTCTTAATTGCCAATGTGTGGCAATTAAAAGCTTATCATATCATGAGGGCACTAATCCCTCATCATGAAAAAACTTATTATTTCCTCTTAATTGCCCATGTGATTAAAAGCTATTTATTATTTTCTCTTAATGGTTAATGTAATTAAAAATCTTAATTGCTAATGTAATTAAAATCTACTTGTTATTTTCTCTTAATTATCTCTTAATTACGGGTAATTAAAATAAGCTTATCATAAGCGCACTATACCTTCATCATGAAAAACGTATACCCTCATCATGAGGCTTTTGAACAAGCTGTAGTCCAGCGATAGCCCGCCCAAGAGTCTCTCAAAAAAATGGCAGAAAATAGTCATATTCAGAGATATATTAACCAACGTTTTAAGCAGCTGCTAGCGGCGTGGATCTATTCTATGTTTGGTATATTCAGAGAGAACCATTTTGCTAGGTGCAATCCCGCGAAGATAAGTGCAGTGGGAATGGGAAGCAGAAAGCCTCATGTGGCAATGTTTTCGAGCGCAGGAATGGGCCATCTCATCCCCTTCTTCTAGTTCGCACAGCGCCTCTCGGCTCACCATGGATTCACTGTTACATTCATTACGTGCAAGTGGATGTTCTCTGGTTCTCACCTCAACAATGCTTACTCTCAGTGCATATCGCCCTCGCGGGATCTCGACATCCGCTTCGTCCTGCTCCCTCATGTGGAAATCCAAGAAGAAGAGGCACGGCACATGAAGGTGGAAACCCTTGTATCAAACCTCTTAGAGAAATCCAAAGGATTCGTAGAGACTGCTCTCACATCGCTGCATATTGATGACTCTATCTCGCCGATCTCTTCTTTTATCATAGATTTTTTCTGTTCCACCATGTTCGATGTCACCGCCAAGCTCCACATACCCACTTACATTTTCTTCCCTTCGCCTGCCTCTGCGTTTTCTCTCGGGTTATACTTTCCGAAACTGTTGTCAGAGATTCAAGTTTCGTTTCAAGACGCGGATTTTAACATAGAGATACCGGGAGTTACGCCGATTCCCGCCAAGGATCTGCCGCCTCCCGTTCATGTCATGTCTGATGATGCCTTTCACTGGTTCCTGCAGCACTGCTCGCGCCTGCCCGAAGCGACGAGGATTTTGTTAAACACGATCGAGGAGCTGGAGAACGAACCGATCAAAGCACTGAGGGAAGGAAAGATTAATCCCACTCAGGCTCAGGCTGATCGATTGCCCCGCTTTTATCCAG
Source organism: Pseudotsuga menziesii (assembly GCA_001517045.1). Classification (NCBI taxonomy): domain Eukaryota; kingdom Viridiplantae; phylum Streptophyta; class Pinopsida; order Pinales; family Pinaceae; genus Pseudotsuga; species Pseudotsuga menziesii. The sequence goes on from LPNX010137669.1 coordinate 63,257, forward strand.
TTGGGCCGCTCGTATCATCGTCACCGGTTGAATACGAAGCAGATTTCCTCAGCTGTTTGGATAGCCAAGCGCCTTCATCGGTTCTGTTCGTTTCCTTCGGAAGCGGAGCCGTTTTGTCGCCGGCGTAGATTACAGAACTCGCTCTTGGACTGGAAGCGAGCGGGCATCGGTTTCTGTGGGTACTGCGCAGTCCCGCCAGCACTTATGTCTCCATCCAGGAGGAAGATGTATCCCAGCTCTGGCCTCCAGGATTTGAGATCCGAACCAAAGATCGAGGCATGGTGGTTTCTGCGTGGGCTCCTCAGATTCCAATTCTTTCTCACCTATCTACCCGCGGTTTCCTTTCCCACTGCGGTTGGAACTCCACACTAGAAAGCATAATGCATGGAGTTCCCATGATCGCTTGGCCTATTTTCGCTGAACAGAAGATAAACAGGCTTCTGCTGGTTAATGAGTTGAAGGTGGCTATTGAAGCAAAAATGAACTGCGATGGATTCGTAAGAAGAGAGGAAGTAGAGCGAGCAGTGAAGGAATTGATGGAGGGAGAAGGCAGCTTGAATGTAACTCTGAGAGCCAGAGAATTGAAGGAGAAAGCCATGCCCGCGTTGGCAGAAGGGGGGAGTTCATACAAAGCCATGGCCGATGCCGTCTCTGAGTGGAAACTCCGCAGCAATCTCAGCAGCGACATAGATTTCCCTTTGCATGCGCAAATTCCAATTGGTTAATCGCAATCTAGGTCTGTGTGTACTAATAGGAGTTGAACGTGTTTCTAGCGGAATGGGGGATCGTCACAGGCCCAGCCCCCGTGTCCAACTATAGCTATAAAATCCTGGATAGTAGTAAAAGTTCAATCACAGGGGATATGTATGAATTGGTCACTACTATTATTTTAACTAATTTGTATTAATTTGAACAAAAACATATAATTTTTGACATAGTTTTTATCAATTTATTTTGGGGAATTATTTAAATTTTGATTTATCTTACTTTTTTATTGGTTTATATAGGTGACATAGGCATGGAACTTTGTGCCTCAAGACTAGCGGGTATAAAATGATCATTTTGTTCCGGTGAACAGTTACAACTAAGAAAGATTGCTTCATGGATTGAAATGAGATTTTTTTGTGTTTTCTAAAGTGTTTCAATGATTTGATTTTTGGTTATATTATTGATTTTTGGGACATGTATATTTGAGTGCAATGGATTATTTGTTACCTGAACAACTTTGGTGAACCTAAAGTTTAAAAGTGTTTTTATTTAAAATTAAATGAAAATTGTTATTCTCTCAGCTGTTGGTTGGTTGGAAAATGCTGTCGTCACTCCTTGGAGTCCGCTCTTAGGATTAAATAAAGCATTTACGTTTTCAGGTGGCCAGGTGGCCAGCACGGATCAAATTTGAAGGGCAAGGTCCCATTTCACTTTCAAGGGCTCTGAGATATTCAACACTTCACCATAGATATTCAACACTTCACCATTGACATGTAAAAATAAATTATTCTTTTCATTTGAAAACTTAAAAGTACATTAAAATTTTAGTATTTATTAACAACAGTTTATAGAAAAAAATGACAATATGGTGAAAAAGAGCTTGTATTAACAAGTAATGAATCTTGTTCATTAAAAAAAACTATGCTTGCTTTACATTGAAAGACATTATATTATGTATATATATACAACAACAAAATTGTCTTAAAACAATATTTAAAAAAAAAATCATAATAAGGTATAGATCACCATAGGTTTGCACATCATAACGTTGGTTAAACAACCATGCATCAATTCAATTGCAAAAAAAGTTGTACACACCTTAAAGCCATTGTTTGGGAATTGGTATCTAGAGGAGGAGATGCTACTTTTCAATGCCATGAGTAAGAAACATTGGATGCAGGGGTGCTTAGGCACATTAGTGGTTACCACCAATGGAACACCCATAGTTCGTGATTGAACACCCATAGTTTGTGTTTGTAGGTTTTGTAGAGGGATACTTCCCATAGGGAAAATTACATGTGCATTGGTGTTGTTAATTCTTAGAAGAACTGATAACTCAACAAAGTCTTAGAAGGATACATGTGCACTAGTGTTGTTAATTCTTAGTTTCACATCATAAACACAAATGAATTACAGATATACAACATAACATATTTTTTGACAAAACAAAAAATATTAAATAAATAAATATTAATAAGAAAATTTAAAATAAATAAATAAAAAGATTTAAGATAAGCTCTGTGCTCATGAGATTATAAATAAGATTTCTTTCAAATATCTAAATAATATTTCATTCAAATATAAATATAACTATTAACAATAATAAAGATAAATACGATTGAAAATCCAAATGAGCTCATGAGATTTAAAATAACTATCCAAATGAGCACATTCAAAATAAGTTTGAGATATAAAATAGGATTTCATTCAAATATTCAGCACAACATATTAACTATTAACAATAGTAAGGATGCCTAGAATTCCCAAAATTCTGAAATAGAGCACAGATGTTGAAATGTTGCAAAATTAGGCACAAGAGAGGGGAGACAGAGGTCCACTCTGAAAAGATAGAGGCTGGTATCGACCCCAGAGAGGAGCTATGAAAAAGTTTAAAGAAATAGAAGGATACCATACAGTGGTGGATAAGGGTTAAACAAGCAACCGAATGTATTGCCATGAGCCATTGTAAACAAAGTAAGTTACAATGGTGAAAGATGAAACCCTTGTATTTATATCACTATAAGGAAATACAACAAAAAAATCATTTAACTCTTATTCACATACAAAATATTACATATCTTCAAAATGATGTACATACTTGTAAATTCAAGGCAGCAACCCAGTGGGAACCTTAGCTCTTCAAACTCTTCTGGAGGAAATAGAAATTAGGGAACCACTGAATCATGGAATTGGAGAGTTGACACTTGAGAGGCCGAGTCCCTACTCACTATTGTCCAACTGTCCAAGACTAAGATACCCATAAAGCTAGTATAATGTTTTTTTCTCCCACGGACTTAACCAATCTCTCTAATTTCCTAGCAGCTCTATCTAGATCAAGAATACTCAATGTTATACCTTTACTTTTCTTTCTCCTACAGGCCCTCTGGACCCCAGTCCAGTTGCATTTGTCTCTGGTTCCCAGTGCCCAACCCTTGCCCCTGCCTAGATGCCTAGAATGAGACTGACAGACCCCAAAAAAAAAACTCGATTAGGTTTTCCTTATGGAGCTGGAGGCCCGACTCGCCAGAGGGTTATCAATTCAATTCACCCATAAGTTATAACTTACAAGCTACGAGCTGTTTCCAGATTCTTTCTAAAACTATAGAGTAAAAACTTATCCATAGTGTATATGCTCTATCTTGGGCAGTGACATGGGCACAATAGAGGCACTGCTAATATGAACGAGTTATGAACAGTTACATCTGTGTTGTAAAAACTCGATTGGAAATAGTGAAGTCACAAAATCACAATTTTTTCTCGGTAAACTTCATAAACTTCAACTTTACTATTCACATCATTGTTCCTTTCGCGATGCTCTATACAAGAAACCTACAGGCTACTATACAATTTTCGCACAGGCAGGCTCACGAACTTGTTCCATTATAAAACCAAATGCGATAAATTAAAACCGATTCATATCAGAGAGTAATAGATATTAACATTTTCACATATTTAATAAATTAGTACTCTAGTTTCACATATTTTCAAAAATTTACAGTCCGACTCAAATCTCGAGTAGTCCACTATGATTACTACTGACCTATTTTAGACCTTCTTTTCTTGGAAGAGTGTCGTTGCTCCATGATACTCATGATAGCTCCAAGACCCGTGTCGTTGCTACATGCACGATGAGAACTGCCATCAATACATGCGTGACTATTTCCTTCAATACATGCGTGAGCATTGAGATGTTTGCATTGGCCCTCCGTATTAACCCAAAATGGCCATCGATACATTAATACCAGTGCTCTCTTCCTCCCACCTCCCTCGTCATAAATTTAATAACTTCTCGCTGAAATTGAGTTTCCAAAATCATAATAAGCTCCCCTCCGATTCCTATATGATCAAGGTTTCTTTGCAGAATGATGTCGCAAATCGCCAAACCAGCAGCGAAGTCATTTCCCATAGAATAAACCAAGACAATAGCTCCAAGACCTATGTCGTTGCTCCATGAAGGATGAGAACTACCATTAATATGAGACACTTTTCCACCTGTGGCCTTGTAATCTGGGCATTGATATGTTTTCATTGCCGCTCCTCATTTACCCAAAATAGCCATCGAGACATTGATACCAGTGCCCTCTTCCTCCCACCTCCATCGTCATAACTTCTCGCTTAAATCGAGTTTCCATAATCATAATCAATGCGCCGGACATTGAGCTTACAAGTTGGCCACCATCTCATTCACAATAACAACTACTTCAGGAAATCTACCCTGTTGACAGAGCCCGTATAAGTGGCGTTATTGGGAAAGCAGCCACTGATAATCATCTCGATTCTCGTCCAGCCTCCAGAGATCCAATTGACAATGCCTTGCCTGATTGCATTGGATCTTTTCATTTAATATGAAATGAAATATTTTGGAGGTTGGTATAGGTACAGGTTGAAATCACAAAAATTGTTGATGGGCAATTTTTATCTTAGTCCTTCTAATGTAATTTTAATTTAAAATCTCCATTCTTTATTAAAATGACAAAAATTAAAAACCCCATTTTAAATGACGTGCATATTTTAAATTCCCCTTCACTGACGGCCTGGGATCCCTTTGACAGGCATTGACGGCTTGAATTTTGATCCCTGATGGCAAGGTTTCTGCCGTCTAGTGACTTTGGTCTGCATGTGCGGTGGTGCTCGGTTTTCGTGTGGTGGCTAATAGGTATCATTCATGCCCCTTTTACTTTGAGTTGCCCGATGCTTTTCTTTCAGCTCTAAAACAAAAGTCCCTTTTGAGTTGCCCGAGGCTTTTCTTTTAGCTCTAAAAACAGAAGTTTTGTTGTTATTGAAGATTTTAAAGGAAGATTGTGTTCTCTAAAATGGCCGATACTGGTGATGGTCACAGAGTGCTGGAGATTGGAAATGATCACGTTGCTGAGGTTTGAGAAGCTTCCCACGTTGCTAGGGTTTGAGTCTGCTCAGCCAAACGTTGTGGAAGGAAATCAGCCATTGAAGGGGAATATGTATTGAGTTTTTAAAAGATCTATCATTTCTGTGATGAGAGAAGGCACTATTCTTGAGATAACTGGAAAATCTCCCTTAAAAAAGGAGTTTTTGTTTAAAAAGATGTAACCAGATCTCTCCAGATGGCAAATGCAGTTTACCAGGTTGAGATTTCAAGATTTGAGCAGTTGTGTATTACAGGTTCAAGTAGAGCGAAGATTTGAACTATTGTGTATTGCAAATTCAAGTAAATCTAGTGGTTGTGGTGATTGAGTGATTGAATAGTATGGGGAAGACGTTGGTGGTGGTGGTAGGAGGAAGTGGGTAACTGGGATTGCATCTTTTGCATTCCCTCGCAACACTTGCAGACAATCCGTATGATATCTCCTTCACTTATCATTCTCACTCCCCTCCTCCAACTCTTTTTGACGCCACTGGTCCACTCCATGCTTTCAAGGTTGATTTACAGTCTGGAGAAGGCTTGGATAGCATTTCTGCAACCTTGGGTCAGGTGGGTAAACCGTCATTGATTTATATTCTTATTGACAATTTCAGTCTAACATGTAGCCATAGACAATATGTAATGTTGGTATGCAATGTACTTTTAATGGACCAAGGTTGAATGGAATAGTTCAGAAACCCCTAGCTAGATTTAAATGTGTAGATATCACCGTGCTTCTCATAAGCAGCCTTTTTGCATCTAAGTAATTCAATTATTTGGGCATTCCAGCAAAATATTGAATTTGACTTTCTGGGATGAGTGGTTGTTCACAAACTGTTTTAGATTAGCCAAAGGATTTCGACATTTGTCAAAGGGCCATTCAAGGGAGCAGCATGTGCTTAAAACTAGATTCAGAGTTCTTATCAAAAGCTGGTATCAAGAATGCATCTTTTTGAGGACTGAAGTTGTTTTGTTTTCAGTTATTCTTGTGTACTCATCTTGCCTCGGAGGTTGGATGGGGTTATCGATTCTAGCCCCATGTTGTTGTTAATTGTGCATCCATTTCGGTACCCCGTGCGTGTGAATTAAATCCTTCTGCAGCTACAGCTATCAATGTCCCTCACTCTCTTATCAAATGGATGTCATCTTTCAGTGATACGGGAGCTCCTTTGTTGATCCACCTATCTACAGATCAAGGTGGCTATTTTTTCTATGTTAATAGTTTCTTTTCATATATAATTTAACTTCACTATGAATTTTACCCTCTGCATAAGTATGATTGTGTTTGTTCAATAAGAGTCACAACTTTGCAGCTTGATAGTGAGGCTATTATGCAAGGCATTTTAACAAGTGAATGGAATTGGAGAGAGATTTTTGTTATGGTCGAAAAATTGTCTTTATTTTTATGATTTCAATTCGAAATTTGGTTTAATATCATGTCGTCTAGATTAATGCCTGGTTCAAAATTTCCACATGGAAATGATATAACGAATAGCCATAGTAGATGTCACCCAAAAAATATGTGTTTTCATTTTGAATAGTTTTTATTTTTATTTTGAGAGGATGCGTTCGATGTCCATGAAATCATTTTGGAGCACCCCTCTCTGCTTCTCATCTCTATTTGCCCCACCCATCACAGTAACAATTACATGAGCATTTCTCTCAACCTCATTGAATACCCAGTTAAAAGAAGGGGACACTCTGAGGGACAAAAGGGATTTTAGCCGTGTTGGAGTAGATGGCATAGTCCCCCCTTTATTCACCCCCGGAGGGGATCCTGTTATTTCTTCTTGGGGGTAGATGGCTCTGTCCAGTTGAAGTGTTGAGTAGGGGGACTATTCATTCCAAAGTGTAGATTCATTGGATACATAAAAAAGAGGTTTTTCACTAATTGTGGCACATCAATGCATGTCTTAATTACGTCTTATCCATCATATTCAAGCCTTCTTGCTCTCTGATCTTTACTCCATCACTCCATGGATAGGAACTGGTTTTGGTAAGCGACCATCACTTTATTACCTAAATATAAAAGATCTAAGTTCAGCTATTATAGCCAATAAATCCATCACGAATATCATCTGTCAAAAAAATCCCAAAATTCTTGCACCGAAATCAAATGATCTAGAAGCTGACTCATGGGATGCAATAGAACATCAAGTACTTAAATCGTGGATCATCACTCGTGCATGTTATCTGGAATACATCATAGCAAGATCTATTTTAGCCACATCAGCTGTACTGGCAGTAACAATTTCCATTTTAAGTTCAATCATTGAATGACTTATCCAAGGTCCAATCGTCATCCAATTTGGCATTCCTGGTTCTTGGTTAAAATTCATCACAACTATCCTGCAGGTAGTATTCATCCTAATAGGATGGGCAATCATTGGTTGGAGATGGCTTACCTCATTTACTTACTATGGAAGATGGCAAAGGAAGGAAGAGGACACATAGCGTAGCTCTTTCTTGGTAGAAGACTTTTGGACGAGGCATATCATTGAGCTACAAGAAGATGCCCACTTTTTATAACTATTTAAGTCCGTGCAGTGGGTACACATCACTTTATAGAACTGTTTGAGTCTCGAGAGTAGATCACTTAGCCCTGTAAGTGCATATCCACCAGCAGGATCGAAGCTACATTATGGGTTATTGGAGTAGACTTGGACTTAAGTAGTAACAGGTATATGCCCACATATTATTGTACAAGACCCTCCACTGGAGGTTTCACATTGACCACACTGTTTATTACACAATTTTTTCGTTTTGTCATTGGCATTCTGGGATAAGGTAGCATATATGAGAGGGTTCATTTTATTTTTTGGCTTAGTTTTTGGAATATTGTGTGGCTGTAGCAACAGCCTGAAAGTCCTCTATTATTTGAATTCCCAATCTGTAGGTTGCAGATACAATATGTCAGGCTTTCTTGAATATTGCTAAAAGGAACCTTGAAATGATGGAAACTAGTTTTCGTAGGGATAGATTGCAAATATAGGGAACTTTTGGATAAGATGAAAATAAAGACTCAAGGGAATTCGCTTGATTTTAAGATCAATTTCCATTAAATAAACTTATTGATGCATAACCAACTCGTAAATTCTACTGTGAATGCTTCGACTGAATGCAATGGCTGTATTTGGATACAGATTCAACCACAACCAGTTAGTGTAGGAAGGTGGATACATGATATACTAGTTCTGGCATACATTGACTTTTATTTGCCTTTTTGTGCATCGTGGGCTTGTAATATTTGATAATTTGGTGGTTTCTAGAAATACAATTTTTTGTTATGTAATTGTTTTATAAGAACCTTTGCACAATTTTATATCTTTGATTTTGAATCAGGCAATATGTCCTTTTTTAATTGAAGGTTATATACACTTCAGTTCTGTTATAATAAGTTTCAAATCAAATGTAAACAGTATCCAAGGGATAAGTATGTTTTGTAGTTTCTTTCATATAGTTTTTTTTTTAATTCTAACTATAAATAGAAAGAAACATTTTATTTGTTGGAAAAAAAACCTAAATGTGAATTCCATTGGGTTGTCTCGATACCTTAACCCAGACTTTCGTGGATGTGCATTCTACCTTGTCTCCAGACTATAACAAAGACTTCCATTGGTATGGTTTTGGTTCAATAAAATTATTTTTTAAATTCGTACTTATTAAATATATTTTAAAGACGAAGGAGATATATGGATGTGTCTCTATAATATCAAAATGAATTATATGTTTTTAACCCATTTTTTAATGGGTTTGTTTTGTTTATATGATAATGGCAACAAGACAATATAATAACAAATTAGTTAGTAGTGACTATTAAGGTGATTAAGCTATCATAATAATTTCTAAGATTTGTAAACCACAATCTTCTCTTTTTCATATTCAATCTAGTAGATTCATTGTCACAGCGTCAACAAATAGTTATTGCATGCTATATATGTTGAGACCTGGGAGTAGGCCAATAAATATTTCAAAATAGCTGAGTTCTAAACTTCCACCAGTTACGTTAGGTTGCGGATACACGAAACATCTCCTTACTTTTGAGTCAACATCTTCGAACATGTAGACATTAATGGCTTTTTTTTAAGAGTTGTCTAAAAATTGAGAAGAAAAATTACCAGAGCCACCAAACCAGCATCACGCCCTCGGTAAAATCTCAAAATAATAAGTATATTAAATTTAATTAATTGGAAGCACATGGCTTGAGTATCTATTGTTCAATATAACTGCAAAATTACAAATATAAGACATTAATCCTTCTATGTGGCATGGGATCATAAACCATGCTAGTTTACATTATATTAACATGGTCTTGGAATGTTAATATGAAGATGGAGATGGTGACGGAAGAAGAATTTCCAGGAAAGAATTTTAAGGCTGCAATAAGAGCATCTGCAATCAATCACTAAATTTGCAACATCAATAGGATGGTATTGATCCCAAAACAAATATTTCTTTATGTTTGGACACAGCTTTGCAGCAGCCACACAACTATAACATACCTATTTTTGTAGCATCCAGATCTATGGAACAAGCAACACCCATCTGAGTCAAGAGTTGTTTAAGTATTGTGTATTTAAAATTTTGTGTAATGTGTATAAATATTTTCAATTAAACTTTTTCATATAAATTTTATAAGTTTATAATATAAATTTTTTTAATTACAATAATAAAAAAATAAAAATAAAAATAAATTATTTAAATTTTTATAATAACACTAATTTTATAAGAATAAAAAAAATGGATATTAAAAATATTTACATGATTTCTAAACAATAATAAGAAATACATAAATACATCAAAATGAAATGAGAAGAAAGAATAGATTGAGAAGAAAGAATAGATATAGTTTTAAAAACTAGAAAAATAGACATCTATCCTCTAACCCAATCTTACCAAACAATTATTATTTTAATCTTACCAAACTATATTTTTCATATTTAAATAACAAAAATAACGAAACTATTATTTTTTTAATCTTACCCACCTATATTTTAAATATGTGAAAATGGAATAAAAAAATATGAATATAAATATAAATATTCTTTTTATTTAAGTTTTTACATACATAAATGGTAAAGATAAACACTAAAGCACCTTTGAAAAGTAGTTATTCATAAAATATAAAAATGAAAAATGAAAAGTTTCATAAGTTAAAAAGGGTGGATAAATTGGTGAACAAATACACAACAATTAGTTGGTGATCATGTTTAAATTAAAATTGCTCTAAAAATGAAAATAGAGAAGTTCCAAAAATAAAACGTGGTGTGGACAATTTGTTTAAACAAATGTAACAAACAATGTTTGTTTACTTGGTAATAGTATTTAAATTAAAAAGTGGTTTTCTAAACAATTTTTTCTTAATTAGTGACCATGTTTATGTTTATGAAAATTTTATATTAAAATTTAATATAAAATTAGGGTAGTATGTGGCTAAATCAAATCCACATGAATAATTGAACCTATATAACTTTATTACTTTGAGAAATGGAGTAATTTTTTTTTCCAAACTAGTCAAATATATTATAAATATATTATAAAGATCAATCATAAAATACTTTTCTAGTCTTCCATATACACATATAGTTAAAATTTTAATAAACTTTAATCATAGAAGGTTTTGAATATAAGCATAGTCACAATTGATTATTGATGCAACACCACTTCAACTTAAAGAAGCATGAATATCATAAGTCAACCATCTAAACATAGCTACCTACCAATACATTAAAAACCTTTTGGTTATTGGCACAAGTTTCAACATCATGAAAATTCTACTATACAATAAAATCTTCTCTTTTCAATAGTGTATAATCTTCTCTTTTCAATAGAATTACTTATGTAGTGTAAGACTATTACAATTCTCACATAATTTTTTTTAATCAATTATGCTTTCACCATTAATTTAAATAAATACAACAAAATCAATTTTAACAGTCAAACTAACGTTTTATATAAAAATGAATTTATAATTTATTACAATTGTTATACAATAATTTTTTTTTCTTTTAATAAATATTGTATCTCGATAATTCATAGAAATAAAAAATACTTAAAATAAAAAAATGATAAACTACTTGAAAATTATATATATATATATATATGAAACCTTTAACATGAAATTTAATAATATTAGCAATAAATTATTAGTTAAAGGTTGAATTAACTTGGATATGGCATACTAATGAGCTTTTATATTAAAAAAATATTAAGATACTATTTAATGAAGATTTTTTTTCTAAATATTATAATGTTTTTTTAATGGCAATTTCTCTTTATTATTAGGTTTAATTTCAAATTAAAATTTAGATTCTATTAATCAATGTTAAATGCAAATATATACATTAGTAGTTGTTAATTATTTTGTTTTAAAAATAAAAATAAAAATATATACTTTAGTAGTTGTTAATTATTTTGCTTTAAAAAGTATGTTACAAATACATTTAAAAAACATTCAATTTTGTTAAAAAATGCATTCTAACAAGATGTAAAGACATTGCCACCTTGTCATACAATTTGTGTATAGAATGCACTTTACGTCTTTATCCATCATATTTTCCCTATGGTTCATAAAACATGATAAAAACTCATAAAAAAATACTAAGTGATTCTTCAAAAGATGAATACAAGGATGGATAATAATAAAAGCAAACTATTGGTTAGCATGTATGTACGACTGTGTAATGTTATTACTAAATAAATAAAAAGATTTGATTCCATAATTTTTTATGCATAACTTATTTATGTATTTGTATTATCATATGTATCAAAGTAATGTATCTTAGTGTTTTCAAGTATTGCATGAAATCAAATTTCTTACAATTTATACAAGCCAATAATTAGTTTAACTTACCATATAGAAAATGAATGACATTTAATTATTTTAGGGGTAAATGAATCCAAATATGTTTTTTTTGTTTACACACACACACACACATATATATATACACACACAATCTTTTAACAAAAGTTATTAGTGTTTTCAAGTATTCCGTAAGTCAATTTGCTTACAATTTATACAAGCCAATAATTAGTTTAACTTATCCTATAGCAAATGAATTATATTTACTTATTTTAGGGGAAAATGAATTCAAACATGTTTTTTCGTTTGCATATATATATATATATATATACATATGTATGTATGTATGTATGTATGTATGTATGTATAATATTTTAACAAAAGTTATTAGTGTTTTCAAGTGTTGCATGAGCCAAATTGCTTACAATTTATACAAGTCAATAATTAGTTTAACTTATCATATAGCAAATGAATTATATTTACTTGTTTTAGGGGAAAATGAAGCCAAACATGTTTTTTTGTTTGCATATTTTTTTTGGGTAAGTATAGTCTTTTAACAAGAGCTATTAACAATATCCGCGAGATGTAGAACAGTTGGTGGTGGGGTATGGTTAAGACGCCCCCTAAGCTGGAAGGTCACCGGTTCTAATCCCGTCGGATACCAAAAATCCAACCATG
>LPNX010137669.1:76076-162609 GCA_001517045.1 Pseudotsuga menziesii
AGGCATCATTTAGAGTGAGCCAGAATTTTGGGGATATTTGCAAGATAGACTTGTGTTTGTTGTAATTCTATTGTACATCTTGAATTCTTTGAGCAGAATTATGATTTTATGCCATTTTCTAAATTAATAAAAAAATTTATTATTATTTTTTTTAATGCATATAACTTATTTACAAAATAGAATTGTGTTTTGTTGTAATTTTATTGCACATTTTGGATTCTTTTAGCAGAATTATGAAATAGAGTTATGTTTTGTCTAATTTTATTGTACATCTTGGATTCTTTTATTGTACATTTTGAATTCTTTTAGTAGAATTATGATTTTATATATACATACAATTTTTTTAAGTTAATAAAATTATTATTGTTATTGTTATTATTTTCTTTTTTCTAACATACATATGAATTAAGAATTAGCTAATTTCTACAGTATTTGTATATCTATGAACATGTTAAATTCGTCGACTTAAAAATTATAGAAATGATTGTCCCGGCATTAAAAAGATTAGATAACATACACATTACAAATCGCTAGGACATTGTGCATATAATAGTTTGTTGTGCAAAGGTAGAATTTGTATAATGTATATAATGCAAAATAAAAAGCTTACAATGGTGTATTTATCAAATTCTTATATATTAAGATGGCTTTGTACACTCTTTTGAATAGCTTTTATAACTTTAAAATAAACTACTAAGCACATATTAAAATTAGAAATTTTTTTATTACAATGACTTCATCAATATTGACTTTTTTTTTTTAAATTTTTAAATACTATATTTCATTAAATCTTGAAAAAATAACTTAAAGAATTATTTCATTAAATTCAGAAGTACATCTCAATTAGAACTACATGGGTAGGCTATAAATCATGAGGAATTTATGAATATCCCTAATTTCCTAAATTCTAAGTCATTGAGATATTTTATATAGAAATAATCCAATGAAGTTGCATGCTTTACTGCAAGAGTTTCTCTATCTTTATTGGAGGTGACCGAAGAAGTTGAAAGATTAATACTATTAAATTATGCTATAGAGGAAAAATAAGATAGCATAAATGGAAGAAATTCTATTACAAGTACTTCATTAACATTGTTTTTTTTAAATCTTTAACATACCCATTAAATCTACAAAACTTAACTCCTACTGTCAAATGAATTGTAGGTTGTAGATGTCCATATTTTTGTTACAAAATCCAATAACCATCTATGAAAATTAAGATGAAAATTAAATGTCCATATTTTCACAATTTTTTTAACAAGAAAATTAACAACTACTATGGGTCTAAAAGCTAAAGTAACATGCAAAATTTTCTTAGGACTTTGGAATACACATAACTTGAATTAATTTTATAGTTAATTTTAAGGGTTGTTCAGTGATGTTTTGTCTTAGATATAAATTCATTGCTTTTGTTTAAATTGATGAATTTAAACAAATTAAAGTAGTATAAGAATAATGAAAAATAAACTGTGAAACTTGGTGCTTTCCTTTTGTCTAAATTTTGAGCTTCGAGTGTAGCAATATGCTATTGGAATAGTTAAGTTATGGTTAGGTTGTATTTAGTGAAGGTTTGATCCATAGATATAGAGGGGTGTTTTGAATATAAAACAACCAAGAAAAGGATAGAAGTTAAGAAACTATGCATCATATATTGTTATGTAAATTGAATGGAATTTTTAGAGGGGAAAGTGCCAAGAAGAGAGGTGAATTGGATCATCACCTAGGAATGAAATCTATGCATATAACCAAATAGAAAAAAATTCCTAGATTTTGTTGAAACATAATCAATTTCAAAAAAATATTTAGATTACATAGAATCATAAGTTGTATACCATGAATAAGTCGAAGCAATTGCAATCCTTGATAAGCAAAGAAAATTCAACCCTCATTAATGAATTTTTATGGACATCATAAGAAGAAAAATGATTGTTCCAGATGTGGTTGTAATTGTTAATAGAAGGCACCACTTTTTTACTAGTGTTGTTATAAATATACCCATGTTGAGCAGGAGGTAGCGATGGTCATAGGATTTGGCATCATTATCATGCCAACTAGTATGTGAACATTGTTAAATAAAATATCTATAGAGACACTATAAAAATGTAAATATATTCAAATCATTTTGTCTCCCAAGACTAAGTCTTTTTCCTCCCTATAAACAATATATAAAACAATGTATGCAAGCCAATGGATTGCCACTATAATAAATAAACCTAAAGATTATCTTCATAAAAATGAAGTACAATATCATGTTAATTTTGGTAGGGCATGGAGGAATCAAACCACCAACATCTTTCTCCTAAGGCATGTTCTCTTCCATTGAGTTGTCACCCTTTAAAGAAATTGGGGAGGTGAATTTTGCTAACACCTATGACTATGTTAACACTTAAATTTGACCTTTGTAATCCTAGGTGATAACTCCATCATTCACGCTTGCATCCTATAGTTTGAAATAATGAGATATAAGGCTAAGGCTCAAGCCAGTGCTTGTCCACTTTTCGAGTTCATCGTTGAATTAGTGCCATATTTCATTTAAAGGTGATGTGCAGTCCAGAAAGACAAACTCATGTCTCCAATAATGGCAGATATTATAATAATTATAAAATCACGTCAATGCCTATTTTTTTACAACAAATGAAGATAGTGGAGTATCGTACATCAAGCTTTCTAACCAACTGTTGATAAAAGATGGACTCTAGTTGGGTACAACATTACATCATAAATAGTGTAATTTATTATATTGGTTCAAACTATATGAATGGTGAAGTCCCTACATCTAACAAAATAAAAACTAGAGTAATGGATGTTATTGGTTATAGTTATATATTATATCCTTGCACTAAAGCATGATATAGAGTTGATTAGCTGGGTACTTTAGAGAAAATCCTAATCTTATTTCTAAGACATTTACAACCACTCTCAAAATTAAAGTTTTGCATAGTTTACTACTACAATAGAAAAGGGGTCAATGAGATTTGAAATCTAGTTATTAAATCAAATTCAAAACTTAAAAATTTAAATAATAAACAATTTGAATGAACCCAAGGATGCAACAATGTCTTATTATATTTGAGATTGGAGAGAAGGGGAAGTTCTGTATTCACTCTAGTTAGGAAGAGGTTTGACACACTCCTTGATGTTTATTTGGTATGGAGTCAAAAGAATGGTGCATCACTAATTTCAATCACATAACGACATAAAACTATTCTCATCGGTCATAATAGTAGTAAAGGGGGCATCATTTCAAAGTTACATCAATTTTTATAGCAACTTGGAAATGATAGTAGGTGGCACTCATACTACAATATTCAAATCCAAACTTAGTAACATGAGGGCATGTCAAAAGTGATATACTCGATGTTCTTAGCAATAAAGGCCCACCAATGAGGGCACACGTCAATGTTTTAAATGAATGTAGGACTGTTCTTGACAAAATTAATTAGAAATAGAAGGGCATTATGTTGAAGACTATTTCAATAATCTTATAATCATTTATTAATGATAGTAGTAGAAATAGTGGGGGGAGGATGAGCTACACTCCATTCATGATGATTATTTCACCTTTATTTACAAGCATACAAGGGACATTCATATGAAGAAATTACTCATCTATTTGAGGTGCAGGTCTCACAACCTTTTGGGAGTTCTACTACCCATTATTGGAAACTAAAAGAAGGAAAGAAAAAATCATTTAAGAGAATTTTAAAAACTAGCACCTCTACAATATGTTAGAATTATGGGATATATGTCAAGGAAATAATGAGGTGAGTAATTATTTCTATAATTTCTTAACTTGAGTTATACGTATTCTAGTGGCTCTTAGAGGAAAACTATTTACTCAAAGATTATTCTAAGACTAACAAACACACAATGATCCTACATGGATGGATGGTGTTTCCCACATATACATGGAAAAAATAGATAAAACAATTAGACACACAATAAGCCTACATAGATGGATGGTGTTTCACACATATATGTGGAAAAAATAGGCAAAACAAACGCAATCTCTTGCATATGTGTTGTGAATAGCTAGAGAACTTTGCTATGAGACAAAAATCCATTAAAGTATCATTAGATAAAAAAAGTGATCAAACAATTTGTGTCTATGAAACTCATGTCCTAATTTGTTTTCTCTACTTAAGCTGACCTTTGCTAATGTTTAATAATATATTCTATATCAACAAAATATTCAACCATTTCTTAATTTGTGTTTCTTTTATACACACTTTCTAATGTTGACATAGTGTGAGAAATATAATTTCTTTCATATTTATGCCATGAACCATTGCTCAATCATTTGAGAATCTTCACCACCACTATGTATATGCCCAATAAATTTTTGTCTATGAGTAAGATAAGAATTTTATATTAAAGATGGAAAATAATTACAAAAAGGCCTTCTTTGACACCAATCCTAGTATATGCAGCTTCTCAGATTTGAGATGAATTACATGTTTTTCTATAAACCTATCCTTTATCCATAGAGTTGCCAAGAATGGCCCTAACAGAACTAGGCATTACAGCCGTACTAGCAGAGAGATACACATACATCCTACTAATTCCTTTAAATAGATAAAAGACAAACGACCAACCAGTCTGACTACATTCCCAAACACAAATAACATAACTAATTACTATGTAAACTATTGTAGACTCTAATATTGAGAATACCAATATATTGATGATATCCAAAGATGTGGGGAGAGTCACCATGGGTCTATTGCATCTCGTAAGGGGGACCCCATCTCTCGTTTCCTGAATATTAATAGCCCCTGGACGGTCGCCTTGGTTCCCTGAAGGTGCAAGAGGGATCAGGATGCCAAAGCACTTTAGGAGGAGGTCCACCTTTTTGTTCAAGTTCGATAAGTTGGAATCGACGTCATCCCTCCATTTTTTTGGATGCCCCAGCTTGATTTCATCCGCTTCCTTCTCCCATGCCACTTCTCTCTCCCATGTTGCTTGACCTAGAAGGTTATTCATGACCCAAAAGAGAGCTACTGTATTCTCATATTGACTCGTTCAGCCTAGTGTGTGTCTTGGGTCCAAGATCTAATCCTCTACTTTCCGGCATTCCTTCGACAAGGTCTCGATGTCCAACACCTCCCACAGGTTTTGATTGACCTCGTTCACCTTCTACTGAATTTCCCTGGGGAGGTTTAATTCATAACTCTGAGATTCCCATAAGGCCTTTTTTTGGGCTCGGGTCGCTCGTCCCATTCCCCCTACTGCACACTTACTTTTCTCCTTACGGTTACCTGCATCCATCTTTCCTCGGTCCCTCAGATAATTCACCACCCTATTCTTCAAGTCGTTTCTTATTACAGTAGCAATGGAAACAACAATCCTCACAAGCTCATCATGGGAAACCTCCCAACTCTTTAGGTCCCTAAATAGAAATTTCCCATCCCCTAACACCATCCCTCTTCTATGTTTCATGATGGCCTAGGTACCAGATGTGGTACAATGGTAATCAACCTAGAGCAAGTTTCACTCTTTCCCACTCTGTGAATTCATTCTCTGACACTGGTGAAAATAATGTGAATTGGAGTTGGATAAATGCACCATTAAATCACCTACGCTCATCACATGGCCACCCTCAAACTTTCGTCGCATCCACGTTCCTTCTGGAGATTTCTGGGCCCACATTTTAGGCTGACAGTTCATGGGATTGATTTCCCTGCATGTCCTGAGCCATGATATACACACACCTGGCTCGTACCTTCACATCCACCACCTCCCTCTAATATTTTGCTTTGACACCTTGGCGGTTCTCCGTACTCCAGCCTACCAGTAAATCCGCCACCTTGTTCCCTTTCGTACAGACATGGGTTAAGTTTGTGGCCATTCCATTCTGGAGGCTTTCTTGGAAGGATTCCACCCTTGATTGAAGGTTCCAAGACCGAGCTACCTTGGGGATTTGTGAGCCATTCTAGAGTTTAATTTCCATCTAGATTACTAATTTAGAGTCCCCTTTTATGATACTGGGAACCATCCCTGTTCTTTTAGCATGGAAATTCCCTAGAGGAGGCCCTTTATTTCTACTGCATTGTTTGTGTCCCAACCTATGTAGCTCGGGCCGAAGCCCACCAAAATTCCTCTGCAATATATGATGATGAGCCCATAGCTTGTCGGTCTTGGATTAAATTTTTAGGCCTTGTCGAAATTTAGTTTGTAAACCCCCTTTGGTGGAGGAATCCATATGTTCATCCTTGAGATTTCCTTGGTTCTCCTGGTGGTGATGGTCGTAGGTTGGCTTATGCGAGAGAGGCCCCAGTTTTGAAGGGTAATATTTTATAAAGCACTTGCATCATAGTCCATGTCGTTCCATGTTTCGGCCTTTATGGTTTCCCTGAATTTTTTTCATAATTTCCTCCCAGAATTTTTCATTTGGGTTCCTTTTCCCTTGGAGAGTTCTCATATTTCATTCCCTCCAGACTTCCCATATGAGTAGGTGGGGGAATAAGTACTAGACATGGTTCAGGATGTTGTTTGAGAAGGGGTTTCGAGATCATTCACTAATTGTTATGTTCGGGCATTGTCGTATCCGTTCCGATTTTCTGAATATTTCAACTCCCATATCCCATATTCAGTAGGTGAATGAAGCATGAATCCAGAAGGTGGTTAGTCGTCTCTTCCTCGTCTTCGTATAAGAAGCATCGGTAAGGTCCTGTCATACCTCTTTTTATGATATTTTTGTTGATTAAAATTATGTTTTTAATTACCATCCAAATGAAGTAAGCCATTTTAGGATAAATTTTTTTCTTCCACATATTTCCCCATTTCTTTTCAGTTGGTGGTTTTGTGGCATTAATAAGGATGTTATATCCTTCCTTAATTGTAAAGGACCTAGCTAGGTTATATCCCCATCAGATTTTTTCCTCCCCTATGTGAGTTCTAATCGAGTCTTTCTATCTCAACCGTAGGTTCCATACGTTCCCACCATTCCTTGTCCACCCAAATCCTAAAGTCCTGGTGGCCACTTTGTAGTTTCCAGAAGTCCCTTACTTGGGTCATGATTCTGTTATAACATGCTTCTTTTATCTATTGGAACTCGTCCTCTTGACCCAGGGGTAGTAGTTGTTGCCAACAGTCTTCCCAAATCCTAGCCATCTTGTCATTCCTTACTTTCCAAAAGATATGAGCTTGGATAAGGCCTCTCCCCTGCCAGGTTGTGCGCCAGATATGTGAGATGGGTTTTCCTTCAGAGAATCGTATCAGATCCTTTTTTCCCAGTCCTATGCATATTTAGAGTGCCATATTTCGGCCCAGAGTTCTTTTCCATGCGTGACCCATCTCCACCATAGTTTTTCTCCATTGACTATACTTGTTTTCTCCGAGTCTCGCAGGCCTAGGCCTCCTTGGGATTTTGGAGTGCAAATCATTTCCCAGCTGACCACGGGCCATTTCCTTATACCACCATTACCACTCCAAAGAAAATCCCTTTGAATTCATTGGATTTCCTTAAGAATCATATTCGGGGCCGCTAACATAGACAGGAGGTAGGAAGGCATTTCCTGTGATACTGATTTTACCAGTACTAGCCTACTTATGAAATTCATGGGTCTATGAGTCCAATTAGTCAGATGTTTTTCATTTTGTCTAAAATTTATCTCCATGAACCTTTGTTTTCTAGGCCCGTTACCGAATGTAACACCCCGGTTTTGAACCCGTTTGCACTTAAAATGTATATGATGTATATATTGTAATTGATCATGGTGTGGAGCTAAAGGAAAAATTCCCACCATCGATTTATCATTTTATGTTCTGGCGATTAAAATCATTGCCAAAGGTATATTTCGTGCTAGCCGACACAATATAATTTTGTCATCATGTAAATATGCAATTTAATTAAAAACCCCAACTAGCTATGTCTATGCAACAAATAATGATATGGGGGCATGCTTTTCCTAAGGAATACGGAGGGAAATTATTTAAACCTTTGGGCCAATGGAGAAAAGCCAAATGTCAAACAGAGAACCCATCAAACCCTTAACTACCCATTTTGTCTTTTTCCCCCAATTATTAAATTTTTCCAGAATGTGGTTGAGTTAGTTATTGCATGGGGATAGGAAGAGTCTGGGCAGTAAATTCGAATTTAGGGAAAACCCATTTTTGGGGAAAATCAATTTTGACTTTTGGGGCAAGTAAACACCTAAAAATGCATGCCATTGGGACATACACCCACGTTATTCATTTTCTCACATAGGGAAATCTTGTGAGTTGTTTTACTTTCACATTTTTGCTCATTTCCCTCATCTTGCATGCCCAGAAATCCGTTTTTGGTGTTGTTCAGCAAGTGGGCAAGGAATATTTTCATTTTGGGAGTTTGTGGCAGTAATTTGGTTCTTGTAATGCCATAAACATCCTCAGAATTTGTGGGCAAAGAAGATTCACATTTTTTTTGTGGTCTATGGAGGCTGTTTTTGCCCACGTGAAGCTAATGAACATTTACTGAAATCGATTTTGGCTCCTAGGGTTGTTTTAACCACTTACCCTCTCTAGTTTTAGCTTCTAGGATGTTTTTATCCATGCCCAACACTGTAATTGTGGTGTATTGAATTCTTTTTGGCCACATTAGGGCCAAAACATCCCTGGGAAATCAAATTGTTGTTAGGGGTTGCTCTTACCCCCCTTGGTAATTAATTTTGTGGCTGAACTACTTTCCTAAACCCAGAAATTGTGTATATTGTTGTGTATGCAATTGTTCTTTGGATTGTGTAGGAGTGGGAAGGAGTTTTCTTGACAAACCTAGTGTTTTGTAGGAGCCTCATAGACAAAGATAAAGGAATGGATCTCTTCTCTACACCCCCTGAATAGCACTGGAAGGGACTTCATGGCCTGAGGGACTATGTAGTAGAGAAGGAAATGATTCCTTGTGTTGGGTGTGTGTGGATGTCTTAGGAGTTAAGCTAGTTCTGGTGTAGCAACCCTTAGCTTTTCAATGATCCCACTAGATTAGTAAACAATGCTTCCATCTCTTGATAACCTGATAAACCCAATTTTTTGGCTTGGTTATGTGTTGTTGTGTCCCCTTGACAGTCTGATAAACCCAAACCTAGTTTTGGCTTGACTGAGTTTTGACATATCTTTGTCTATGTGTGAGCCTTCTTAGTTTCCTTTTCCTTGAGGAATCATTCCCAGCTCGGGGATGACAGTGATGCTGAGAGATCGATGAGCACACTAGCCTATGGTTAGGTGGAACGTTGCAGTGGCATAACTGGTTGAGGGGAGATTCATTCAAAAATAAGTATTCTTGTGTAATTACCCATGCAATTGTATTGTTTATGTGAATTATGGTGAACATGTTAAAATGTGTTGAATGCTTGAATGAAACATAATTTGCTTCCATTGAATGTTAATTATTTATGCATTTGTGTATCTTGAGTTCAATGCATTTTATTTTACGTTTATGGGGCTAGTTCCCAGATTGACAGCAGCATCGGTAGCATCCTCTTCACTGGTCAGAGGTTGGGGACATTACACCAAAGGTGTACCTAGGTATTTGGATGGAAGGGAGCTCTCCTGGAAGCCCAGGATCTTGCAAATGTTTCTTCGGGTGACCCATGGGGTATTGAAGAAATAGACCTAATATTATTGGGAATTAATCTCCATGCCTAATGCTAGGCCAAACTTTGTAAGACAATTCTTGAAACGGCGATCTTCCTGGACAGAGGGATATCCTGTGAGCATCCTATCATCCACAAATTGCTGATGAGTGTGCTTCTCTACCTTAGGGTGGACTTTGATTCCTCTTAGATCCTCATTTTCCCTAGCCTATGATAGAGCCCTCCCCAATCCTTCCACCATTAGGATAAATATAAAAGGGGATAGGGGTTCCCCTTTCCTAATTCCCCTTTTCGGCCGAAAGGGTCCTGATGGAACCCCATTTATTAAACTAGAATAGAAGGTTAAAGTTACCAGATGAATGATCCAATTGATCCAGTCTCCCCTAAATCCAAAGGTTGCAAGCATGAGCCTCATGAAGTGCCAGTTCAATTTATCATAGGCCTTGGAAATATATAGCTTAATAAACATTCCTGACATTTTTGGTGTCCTTATGGAGTTAAGGAGGTCATGAACCAAGATGATTCCATCCGTGATTTGTCTCCCCTAAACCAAGCCTGATTTTTTAGGTGAAATGAGCATTGGAAGTAGTGGTTTAAGAGGGTTTGATATGACCTTGGTGGTGATTTTGTAAATCACATTGCACAGACTAATGGGTCTGAATTTGTCCGGGAAGTCCGCTCCCTCAAATTTTGGGATAAGGGTAATGAAGTTCGCATTGAATGCTGGGAGCAATTTCTTGCATGCCCTGGAGTCCTCCACAATTTTCCAAACCTCCTTTTTCATGATATTCCAGTATCGATGGAAGAAATTGACCGTGAAACCGCCAGGACATGGGGTCGTCCCTTCCTTCATCTAAAACACCGCCTCCTCCACTTCATAGAGGGTTATGGGATTCATCAAAAGATCAATTTTCTCAACTGACACTAAAGAAGGAATGAACCTAGTGATTTGGTCAATGTCAACACTTATCTTTGGCCTTGGATTCGTCACAATTTATGTGAAGAAACTATTTAAGGCTATCTCTATTTCTTCCTTGGATTCCACCCATTTGCCTCCCATAGTTTTTAAGGAGTGTATTTTGTTTTGCATCCTATTTTGAACCACAGAGCGGTGGAAGAAAGTTGTGTTTCTTTCCCCCTATTTTAACCAACGAATTCTGGAATTTTCCCTCCATAATACTTCCTCTTGCCTCTCCTGCTTCTCCAAAAATTTTCTAAGCCTTTGTTCCTCTATCCTTAGATCTTGGGTGTATCCCTTCGTCAGCCCTATTTATTGGATCTCTGGAAGTCATAGCTCTATAGTTATTTTATCAGCAAAAATGTTTCCAAAGTGTTCCCGGTTCCATTTTTTGATTTTTTCTTTTAGGGCCTTCAACTTATGTTGGAACCTGTAAATTATTGTCCCTCCACCTTCTCTTAGGTCCTCCCACCATGTTCTAATTTTTTCATCAAAACCTGGGTGATCCAACCAAAATTTCTCTAGTCTTACTGGCTTTTTGAAATGAGAACTTAATCCGCTCCATAGTAATTATGTGGGCCAATGGTCTGATCCTACTCCTGGTAGGGTAGCTGAGTGAATTTCACTTCATAGATCTATGATTGACTCTAAGACCAGGAACCTATCCAACTTGGAGTCTATGTGTTTTTCCCCTACTCTTTTGTTGTTCCAAGTAAACCATCCTTCCCCTGGAACAATGTCCACCAATGCAAGTTCCTCGATGGTGTCCTTGAAAGCCTCACATTCTTCCTCTAGACTACGCCAACTACCTTTCTTATCATCCAAGGACATAATGATATTGAATTCCCCTCCCACAATCCAGTGTCCGATGGGTCCGTGAACATTGACCCGAGGTAGGGCCGCGAGGAACTATTTTTTCTCCCCTGGGTTGTGGGGACCATAAACATTCATGATCATACCTTCTATTTAGAAACAAATTAGTTTGAAGTATACTGATAACATACATCTTCTACCCTGAAAACTTCCCAAGGATATGTGGGCCAGATCCCATATGATCCCCAAGCCTCCTACGAATCCTCTAGCGTCAATTCCCATTGTAAAGCTTAGCGGGAAATGAAACAGTTTATAAAAGAAAATGAGATTACTTCTTTAAAATAACCTATAAAATAAAAGGTGTAATCTTGAAAACTTGTGTTAATGCTATTAATGACTTAGCAGCTGTAATTCTTTCAGAGTTAGAAAAGGACTTGCATTTTACTGCTGCTAGATATATTGATGTTTATCGTTTTTAAAGTAGGTAAGAATTCTTGTGTGTGATCAGGGCTTACTTAGATTTCAGCTAACGCCATTGGACTACTGGTTCCTTACAGGTTTAGCAGGTAAACGTATGATCGAGTAGGGTGTTATTTAAATTCAAGTCGAGAAGCTACTTCCCTAGCATGATTAAGATGCTAGTCTTAGAAATGTTTTAATATGGTGCTTATATTCAAAAAGGTAATGTTAGTATTTTTCTATCATTACTATGGAAATTGAACCCAAGAGATAGAACAATTACACTCACAAAGTTGCTAATCAAATATGCAAAATTAACATCAAAGGAGACTGAAATTGGAGCCTAACACTAATCTGTATTGAATAAGTGTACAATATCCAACCTTATGAAGTCACTAGGCTGCTGCATTATATAATTACATGAGGGATTTGAATTCATAAGGATGCCATTAGAAATAGTCAAAAAGTAGGCTTACTAAATCTAGTCAAATCCCCCATAGGTGCATAAGGCAGTTTCCAAATCCACTTAGAGGTTCACGAATTGGAAAAGTCAAGTAGGAAAGCTAATAAGTGATGGAAATACAACTCATACATTCTTTTATTAGGAGAAAATAATGGAGGATGATGAGGGTGAAAAACAAGTCAACTACACCTAGTCTTACTTTCCCTTTTGCCATAAATCTCAATAAAGCAGAAAACTTAGCAAAAAAAGAAAATATGCGCTAGGGAGGATATAGAATAAAGAATATATGCTAAATATGGATTCCATGAGGTTTCCCAAGAACTCCATGACTTATTTTTAGCAAGTTTGACTTCTAGGACATGTGGAAGACAACTTGCATAGAGTGGAATATTGGAAACTAGGCAAATAAGACAAAAATGGATTAATTAATGTCTAATGTAGCTAACTGTGGGTTGATTATTCTAACACCCCCCCTTAAGCCTGAATTTATGAGTAAATATCAGAAAACTATAGGACCTAGCAACAAGGATTAGTCACCGTTTACATACTGCATGTCCATTTAACCAAGGAAAGAGGCAAAAACCCAATGGGACAATCCTCCCTTAAACATGGACAATAAAACAAAATTTGAAAATATTGTCATCAATCATGCTTCACAGCATGATCACAAATCCCCATCAGTGATTTGAGATTGTTGAATGTCTTCTCACAAAAAACTTTGGTGAAGATGTCTGCTACTTGTTCTGAAGATGCACAAAAGAGTAGGTGAATGGTGCCATCATGCACAAGTTGTTTGATGTAGTGCATATGGATCTCAATGTGTTTGGTTCTCTATCTCTGAACTAGATCATTGCATATTCGAATGGTACTCTTATTATCACAATAGATAATAGTTGAAAACTCTGATTCAAAGCCACACTCACCAAGTATCCCCTGCAACCATAAACATTGAGTTGTTGCATTTACACTCCTCTGTACTCTGCTTCTGTAGATGAGAGTGCTATGGCACTCTGTTTCTTGCTTGACCAACTGATTGGTCCTTCAACAAGCATTAACACATATCCTGATGTTGACTTTTGGTCTGTGTTGTCACCTGCCCAATCATTGTCAGTAAACCCAATCAAATCAAGATCAGATTTAGCTTTGTAGAAGATCCCATGAGTTCTTGTTCCCTGAACAAAGTTAAGGATCCTATTGGATTCTCTCTAATGGATCTCATGAGGCTAATCCATGTATCTTGAAGCTACACTTACTGCATAATAAAGATCAGGTCGAGTGTGTCAAAACCTCAAATTTTCACAAAAAATTAAAATTTTGAGATAACATAAAATGGTGAAATTGTGGTTTACTAACAGCTAAAGGTTAGCAATGAAAGATACAGTTAAAATATTAGTATTACATAATCTCAATTATGTTAACTCAGCAGTTGCCTCTTTGTAACAAAATCAATTTTAACTTGCGCATTGTTTTTATTTCAGTTTACTGATGAGTTTTCTTTATGACAAGTAGGTGGAATCTGACTTTGAAATCCTGGGCTTACTTAGCATTTATGCTAATGCAGAAAGATTACTTGTTCTTATAGGTTACAGGTATGAATGATCGTGTAAAGTTTTTAATTTCACAAAGAATCCAACAATATTTCTATCTACAATTAATAAGCTTAGTAAATAAGCTGCTATATTTCAAACGAACTTCCGTGAGGTAAAAATAGTTTGTTTTCTTCAGTTGTTCTTGTAACCGAAGTTTAGATGATTGAGTCCCTTTCTTTAATGTACATAGAAATAGTAAAATACTTTATGTAGCTCTAAACTTGTAATCTTAGTTGCTTGATAACTTCTACTTTAATAAGTATTACTTGCAACATTATACTGTTGTACTTTGGGTTATTATACATTATCATACCACTCACTTGAGTATCAAGTTGCTCGATATTTATCTTCTGTAGTGAAACTTACAGCCTATAACTTTTGACAGTTAAGTTGATTAGTGTGACAACGACAATATCTTTTCATAAGAAAACACAGTTGCCTACATCTCTTAAATCTATGTGAAACCATGAGGTTCTATTGATTATAGACTCGAGTAGGATCAAACCATTTTAATTCTTATTACTTTATAATACTTTTATTGTATTAATTTACCATTTACCAACAATTTCTAAGGTTGATGTTTCTATAATTATCAACCTTCTATTCTATGTTAAGCACCAGTTATTTTGTGTAAGCAAAAAATAATTTTACTAAGTATAAGACATGGTAAATTACCAACAGAATGCCATGTTAAGAAACAACCTATGACTATTAAAATATATTCCCAACTAGATAATGTAAAAGCGTTATGTATATAATCTTTTACCATACTAGCCATATTTATCATTTATTCCCAATCAACGTTGGTTTTACACACACACACACACACACACACACACACACATATATTATGTTTATAAACATACAATTCTGCCATTAGTTTGAAGTTCCTAAACAAGTCTAAACAACATTGATCTTGTAAAGAGTATATGATTCTATTCTTTGATGTGCTAATAAACCTTTATCATAATATCCATTGGGGTTGTGGGTTTAGAGGATCTCATCTTGCATTAACTGTAATGTATATGGAAACATAAATATATGTTGTTGTTCAACGACTTGCACAAATCAACTTGGACATTACAATAATCAAATTGTTATTATATTTTAACGTTGACAAACATGGAAATCATAAAGTTCATATTATAATATCTGCGTTTGTATATAATTTGATGAATCATTTCCATTCTAAATTGATTGGTTTATGAGTGAAGGGTTTGTTTTAAAAAAATCAAACATAAACAAACATAATAGTTTCAAAATATAAGAATACTATACCTTCGAATTGGTCAACGATCCGAGGTTTCTTGTCATGTAACGCCCAAACGACATTATGTTATAAACATATTATGTGAAAGGTGAACTTTATAAAATGATTGATCGATATAATTCCTGCATTATTTGTTCATGAATCATTGCAAATTATTGGCATGCAGGTGACTATAGAGCTCGACCCATGCATCGTTTAAATTTTCCAATGGGCATGTGGACTTCTCCTGTCCATGCATTAGAGATATAAATTCTTTGTAACCCTACTCTTTATCATTTCCCTCCATAGTTCTCGGGCCTTCGGGCTGCTTTGCAACCATTCTCATGGCAGCCATGTTACCCTTCTGTTTGCTAGATATGCTTCAATTCTTGATTTAATTCGTTTCAGCCTCCACCATTCGGTCTCAAAACTCCTTCCGTGTACTATGAGTCTTATCTCTGTAAGGGTTTGTTGATATTCGTAGCATAGGGCTGGCGGCCTGTATGTGGCTCCTTGCTTGTTCATCCATGGCCTGTCATTGCAGAGATAGGTTAATGTTTTCTTACTATTGGTTTAAGCTCTGCCCTCGTCATAGGGTTTGATATTTTTTGTGAGAGCTATTAAAGTTGGTGACATCTCCTGAGCTTCGTCATTTAACTCTTTCTTGGTCTTGTCCATGCTCGTTCTTGCAACTGCTATCAGTGTCGCTTGTACATGAGTCCTCATCGTCTCTGTCACTGTGAGTATGAAGGTTTGGCTTCTCATTATGTTGGTTGCGGTGTTGTTGCTCCTTCGTGGATCCATAACCTTAACCTCCAAGTAAGGTAAACAATTTTAAAGATTTTAAAACTAGATTTTGTTTTCAGTATATATTTCTGAAAGCTAGTTTTTAATTGAACTTTGATTTTCATTATGTAGGTGACAGTTCGCAACCTTTGGCAGAAAACACTTTAGAAAGGACTGGCGCTCTGGCTACGGGTAAGCCCTGGTTATCAAATGGCATTCCCTACTTGTGCAGTCCTCAGGGGATAGTTTCCAGTTGGAAAGTTACGGCATGGTTGTTACCCAGTTTTGAGTTATTGTTCTTCAAATTACTAGTTTGGTTTTTGTTAAAACCCTTGCTTACAGCAGGGTACTCCAGCTCAAACCGTGACTTGTAAATGTTTGTTTCTCGTTTTTGTACAATGTTATGTTTAAAGCCTTTGTGTCCTGTCAAGCCATACACAGTTTTTTTTAAAGCATAGAGATTTTCCCTTTTGAGCTCAAACTTAGTTTAACTTTAAGCTCTTATGGTGATTTTGTAAACTAGGGTTTTACCCTTATTTGCCTGTGTAATAGAAATTTTGCTGTATATTGTTTATTTTTCATTAGTAATATTGTTAATGGTTTTAAGAATGTTATACCATCATATTATAGTTATTTACTTACAGGCTCATATATTCAAGCTAGGGTTTCTTGTAGGTAACCTATGTGTAAAATAATTTCTTCAATTTATTCTTTAAGATTTAGTTAGTTAATTTAATTGATTTAATTATTGTTACAGGTATATAATAAGTTATATTGCCATAGTTTTCTTTTCACTGTCCTTAAAGGACTGTAATAATCTACAATAGTTTAGTTGTTTAATAATAAATAATCCAAATACTTGGGTTATCGTTTAAATGATTGTCATTTACATATATTGTTGTTATTAGGGTTTCAACCCTATACTTTCTTTTACAAGTAAATTTTGTTTATAATAGTTAAAAGAATTAGTTCCTTTATAAATAACATTTATTAATGTTATTTATTATCGTATTCTAGTTGTTTTTATTAAATAAAACACAGATAGGGTTATTAAAGTTTTTTGATAAGAGGTTCATAAACTCTGTACTTAATTTGTCTTTTAGAAATTAATTATGTTAATAACACCCTACTTGAGGTTCGAATATTTGTAGATATAGTCAGTTATTATTAACAGTAAATAAACTAAGTATATCAGACTTAAATCTTTACTTAGCAGAATAAAATAAGTGTTTTTATCTAAGTTATTTCTAGTGCCTTTGTTACCGGTTAATAGTATAATTAGAAAATGCATGGCTCATTGCATCCTTTAAGGAGGAAATATCTTTCTTTGAACTTCTTGTAATAAGAAGGTCATCCACATACAAGACAATAATCATCAAAGAACCATGAATCAACTTCAAATAAACATTAGGATTACACTTGCATCGAACAAAACTCAATCTTGGCATACCAAGCCCTAGGGGCTTGCTTAATCCCATACAATGATTTCTTTATATTGCACACAAAATATGGATTAGTAACAAACCCTTGAGGTTGCTGCATGAAAATATCTTCAGTGAGGTCTCCATTCAGGAAATCACACTTCACATCCATGTGATGTACCTCCCATTGCTTCAAATCTACAATGGCTAAGGCTAGCCTGATGGAGTCCATCTTTGCCACTGGTGCAAGGGTTTCATTGTAGTCAATACCATGTACCTTTGAGTATCCCTTGGCTACCAATCTGGCCTTATATTTCAAAGGTGAACCATCAGCAGCAAACTTAGTTTTGAAAACCCACTTACATTGAACTAGCTTCCTCCGTGGGGGAAGATCAACCAGTTCCCAAGTGTTGTTCTTCTGGAGTGAGATGAATTCTTCTTTCATGGTAGTTTACCATCTTGGATCATGTTCTACATATTCAAATGTTAGTGGGTCTGATTCAACCATTAGATAGCACTTCTCTACAAACAAAGGGTACTATCAAACTAAGATCTAGTCCTCTAAGGATCACTAGGATTTCCAGCTAGTTCCCTAGCTGCATGAATGGTATTTGCTTCCAATTTTGGTCTTGTAGGACTCTCAAGATCTGAAATTAAATCATCATTATCATACATATCAGAATCAGCAAACTCATTTGTCTATTCACTTACATTCAATGGTTCTGGTGGTGAAGAAGACTCTCCAACCTCAACTACTGCTAAAGGCTCTTCTTGGAACTGAACACTCCTTTCAATGAAGGATTTGTTTGTGCTCAAGTTGACCAGATTGTACCATTTTGAATCTTTAGAATAACCAACAAATAGGCACTCTTGGCTTTGGGGCTACAAAGTCTTTCTCTTTTCAGTTGGAATTCTAGCCCAAGCCTTTGAGCCAAAAATCTTAAAATGGGTCACATCTGGCTTGTGCCCACTCCAAGATTCAAAAGGAGTCATACCATAAATCTGTTTACACGGCACCCTATTTTGGATATAGGATGCATAGTTTATAGCCTCAGCCCAAAACTTTGGTGGAAAAGTCTTAGCCTCCATCATACAAGTTGCCATCTCCTTCAATGATCTGTTCTTTCTCTCAGCAACACCATTTTATTGTGGTGTGTAAGGGATTGAATGCTCCATCTAAATACCTGCATCTTTACAATATTGAATGAAATCATACTTGACATACTCACCACCATTTTTAGATCTGAGGATCTTGAGTCTCCTCCCAGACTGGTTTTTAACCAAGGCCTTAAAGACTTTGAAGAGGTCAAAAACTTCAGACTTATGCTTCAGGAAGTAAACCCGACAATACCTGGAAAATTCATCTATGAAGGTCAATGCATATTTGGATTGACTCATTGACATATGAGGAAATGGACCAACAACATCAATGTGGATAAAATCAAGAGGTGCAGAGGTTCTCTCATGACTAGCTCTCTCAAATTTATGCTTTGGGTGTTTTCCTAGGATACAACCTTCACAGGCTGCCTTGGAAAACTTAATCTTTGGTAACCCTATGACCATTTATTTTTCACTTAGACTAGAAAGATACTTATAGTTAAGATGGCCAAATATTTAATGCCAAAGCTTGCTTTCCTCATTATCATGAATCAAAAGAGCAGAGGGGTTTTAGTAGGGTAGAAAATGTGAAAACATGTATACCTTCGAAGTGTGATCTACAACTCGTTTTGTAATGAATTTACCATTCGAGATCTCTGTGATCTCAACATCATCAGGGGAGAATATGACCTTCTTTGGAGACCCTATGTGAGTCATCTGATACACTGACAAAAGGTTAGAGACAAGACCTAGAACATATAATACACTACTGAACTTACCATGGTCAAGATCAATCCTTCCTTTCCCAAAACTATCAGTGAGAGAGTCATCTCCCAGCACTATTGGTGGACCTTTCAACATGTCAAGAGAGGAGAATGCCTCCTTGGTCTAAACCATATGTCTTGAAGCTCCAGATTCTATGATGAAGCTAGGTGAGCTTGATGTGCCAGCAACCAAAGTATGTAATCTCTCTATGTCCTCTGAATTTGATCCTCCTTCCCTCTTCTTTGAGCAATCAGGAAAGGAGATGGTATTCTTCTCCAGAAGTTGGGTCAACATGTCAATTTTATTCTTCATGTAGGAGCTTTCAAGATGATAGCCCTTACTGTAGTATGCACACTTGCTAATTTCTCCTTTGTTCTTCTTTTTTTGGAAGTTCTTCTTGGAGCCTTGGGGCTCCTCTTGAGACTTGTTCTTGTCTCTCTTTTGCTTAGGTGGCTTCTTAGCTTTCTTCTTACCTTTTGAATCCACCCTTGAATCTCCAGAAACCAAAGCTTGGTCTTTGGAAGGTTTGATGGTTCCCATCATCACCAATTTATCTTGTTCTTATGTGAGGGATTCCATGAACTCTGCAAGCTTAGGAATCTTCCAGGATTGAGATGTCAACTTGGTGGCATGGAAGGTCAAAACAAACACTGAATAGTTAGGTCCAAGCTTTGAGAGTATGGGAAAAGCTAGTTGCTCTTCCTTCTTTTCATTTCCACACTATTTTAGCTGCAAAACAAGGGATTTAAACTTGGAAAAGTAGAGTTGTAGGGATTCGAAGTTGCTAGGACTCAAAGAGATCATATCATTCGTGATTTGATTTCCTCTCATCTCATTTGTATTACCAAAAATCTCTACAAGCTTCTCCCTTACTTCAATAGGTGATGTCAATCCATCAAGATGGAAGAGGAGGTCGCTTGATATGCTCAGACACAAAAGACCATAGGCCTCATCACTCCTATTGTGCCATTTAATTTTCTCTGCAACTACATTGGGATCTGCCTTAGTTTCCATAGTCACCCTGTAGAGACCTTTCACTCTCAACAGTATCTCCATCTTTTATTTCTATTCAAAGAAATTAAATGGAGTCAAGATGATCTTCTGAGATTGATCCATAGCTCAGAACTGTTGCCTTCAGTAAATAGAATATGCTCCCAGTCAAGATGTCGAACCTACAATAGTAATATGGAAGGAGAGAAATCGATCTACAAAGGCTCTAATACCATGTGGAAATTGAACCCAAGAGATAGAACAATTACACTCACAAAATTGCTAATCAAACATGCAAAATTAACATCAAAGGAGTCTGGAATTGGAGCATAACACTAATTTGTATTGAATAAGTGTACAATAGCCAAACTTATGAATTAATAGGCTACTGCAATATATAATTACATGAGAGATTCGAATGCATAAGGATGCCATTTGAAATATTAAAAAAGTAGGCTTACTAAATCTAGTCAAATCCTCCATAGGTGTATAAAGCATTTTCCAAATCCACTTAGAGGCTCACGAATTGGAAAATTAAAGTAGGTAAGCTAATAAGTGATGGAGAGACAACTCATACATGATTTTATTAGGAGAAAAGAATGGAGGATGATGAGGGCCAAAAACAAGTCAACTACACCTAATCTTACTTTCCCTTTTGCCATAAATCTCAATAAAGCAGGCAACTTAGCAGAAAAAGCAAATATGTGCTAGGGAGGATCTGGAATAAAGAAGATATGCTAAATATGGATTCCAGGAGGTTTCCCAAGCGCTCCATGACTCATGTTTATCAAGTTTGACTTCTAGAACATGTGGAAGACAACTTGCATAGAGTGGAATATTGGAAACTAGGCAAACAAGACAAAAGTGGATTAATTAATGTCTAAGGTAGTTAACTATGGGTTGATTATTATAACAGTTACAACTCCATAGTTTGCATTTATATATAACTCCATAATGACGCTTTACCAATTACATAAACATGGGTTAAAACTTTGAAAGAACAAGTACTATCCAAAGTTCCTCCAATCGACTGAATATTATACTTTAAAGATCTAAGAACACTATTATTTTTGTATACCGTAATGGTTATTTATAATTTTTGTAGAGATCATATAGCTCATAGTTGACCTTAAGTTCACTCCATACTGTTTGGTGTTTCTTGTAGTTACCTTCACTTTAGGACTCTATAGATGTCCTTCTCGTAAACAATGATCAAGTTACTTATGCTATTAATTATAACTTCATCATTAAGTTGTTAAAATTTTATTGGGATTTCTTTAGCGTTTTTGGTCTTTATTTAATCGAATACTCCTTCAAAATTAACTTGAGGCTAAGCTCCAAGAGTCCGTAGCTCTTATTCTTACTATGGTTATAAGCTACAACATGTTCTTCTCACTATTTCCATCAAGCCTAGCTAAGAAACATAATTACCCAACTTGATTTATTAATAAAGAAAACTCTAGAATAAACAAAATTATTAATGTTATATTCTATAGTCGATCCCTTAAGTTTCAATGCACCTTTGTATTATCATAATATGGGAAATCATTAAGTTTCCATACTGTTTGGTGTTTTTCACAGTTACCTTCACTTCAGGACTCTATAAATGTCGTTCTCTCAAAGAATTATCAAGTTACTTATGTTATTAATTATAGCTTCATCATTAAGTTGTTAAAATTTTATTGGGATTTCTTTATCATTTTTTGTCTTTATTTAACCGAATACTCCTTCAAAAATAACCCTAGGCTAAGCTCCAAGAGTCCATAGCTCTTCTTCTTACTATGGTTATAACCTACAACATGTTCTTCTCACTATTTCCATCAAACCTAGCTAAGAAACATAATTATCCTACTTGAGTTATGAATAAAGAAAACTCTAGAATAAACAAAATTATTAATGTTATATTCTATAGTCGTTCCCCTAAGTTTCAATGCACCATGGTATTATTATAATATGGGCAATCATATAGTTTATAATGATTATTGTTTTAATTGTAAATCATTTTGCTGCAACGCTGACTATGGAACTCTACCTATGATGGAGGAATTATTTAGAAGGACACGTGGGTTGTTTTTATCCACACAAGGGCTGACTTATAACTTGAAAACCCTACTCATTTGTTCTGTAGAGCGAGGGTTCCTCCGTCTTGTTGGCTGAGCTGAGAGCTCGCGGCCATTTGAGACCTGTAACCTCCTTCAAGTTTTAACAGCTTGCTTCCATTTTCAAATGCTGTGACTGTCTTGAGAGAGATCGTGAGTGGTTTTTGGTCTTTAAAGGTTGAATGTGGCTTCCAGCGAGTGTAGATACTATTTTCTCTTTAGGAATCGAGGTTTGTGTAGATACTATTAAAATAGTTCTATATGTAGTATGATTACTAAAATATCTTTAAATACCTATGTTCAATTCTTTTCTGAACTAAATACATTTAATACATAAAGTATTTACTGTTTATTTATAGAATAAAATCATAAGCAAACTATAGGAGAATTTAGTTACATTTTTCATTCAGGTTAAATGAAAATCATCATATCTACCTAAACACCCAACTATACTAGAGTACTGCCTAAGCCAGGTGTGGAAAAATACAGTATGGAATTCTAATTCTATTTATTTATCATTTAGCATATTTACTACTATTTCTAACATAATCTGCCAATTACTAAGTCCAACAATTCACAGTTACTCCTTTCTTCATAAACCCTAATTAAATACTAACATGCTTGTATTTGAAAACTAGTAAACATTTTAATGAAGACAGTAATAAATATAATAGCATCAAACAAATAGAACTCGTCAATAATGAGCTGACAATATATTAAGGAGGTCGTTCCTCTCAACCATGTCCTGGAGAAAGCTTAGACTACACTTCGTCAGGACCCCTGATCCTGTTTCCTAGTCCTCCTGGTAGAGTACTAGGTGAACGATATGTCCTTAAGACCTTTTGTCACCTGACTGGTACAATTAACTCAGTAATCCAAATCTTCTCACAGAAATAAGAACTTCAACCTAATAGCTACAATAATTTCAGTCTCAACAGTTAACCCCTCAAACTCACTTCAGTAATCCCCTTCATCGAATTTCTCATGAGTAAATTCATTCACTCTGAATGATCACCTCTCAGAAATGAGCAGCCTCAGTTGTCTTCAATGGGAAATTTTATAGAAATACCTAGGTCTTCTGGATTAGTTTTCACTTAATGAGCCACCTTCTCGAATTCCACTTTCTTGGGGAATCATGACCAAAAATATAGGGAAGTAGCCACTTGCAACAATTGGAAGTAGTTTGAGGATGCTGCCACTTGTCAGTGTACTCTCCACCCAGTATCCTCCACCAAGTGAACAGTTAACACTCTTTTAACAGATTCCCTAAGTTGATGTTTCATCATTTATTTATTTATAAATAAAATATTCTGAATTACATTAATTATTCTTGACCCCACTTGGTCATCAATTACAAACTTAGAATAAAATATAACACAATGTTCCTCAAATAACATTAAATTGTTTTTTGCAAATTGGGGCATGTGACATACACACCCCCTTAATGTATAACATCGTCCTTGATGTTATTTATTCCTCGTCCTTAGAGTTCCCCTGAAATAGAATTGGATATGCATCCCGCATATGACTTTCCAATTTCCAGGTGGCTTCTTCTGGACTAAGGTGCTTCCATTGCACCTTCACCTGACCAATGGTGTGATTCCGAAGCAAGATCTCCCTCTGTTCGAGGATACAATCTGATTCCACCAAAAAATCTCCTTCAGGTTCCACTTTCACATCATTCTAATTAATAACATGAGTAGCATCATGTAAATATTTTTTTAATACAGAAATGTGAAAAACATTGTGAACTCTTAGATTTGGTGGTAGAGCTAAGTGATATGCTATCTGTCCTATCCTAGACAGTATTTAAAAAGGACCACAATATTGAGGGGCTATCTTGGCATAGCTACCCAGCCTCAGAGAACTCTTTTTGGGTCTCACCTTAATAAAAACATGTTCACCTACCTGGAACTCCTTTGGAGTTCGTTTAAGGTTTGCTTGACTTTTCTGTCGATCTTGCACAATTTTCAAATTACCTTGTATGTGTTTTACAATTAACTCCATTCTTTCAATAATTCAAGTCCTAATACTAAACTGTCCATTGGATTACTCCAAGAGATGGGACTATTGCATTTTCTTCCATACAGAATCTCAAAAGGACTATACCTAGCTGAAGCTTGATAATGATTATTGTAAGCAAATTCTACCAGGTGTAAATAATATTCCCACTTACCTGGCTACTCCTTTACGTACATTCTGAGTATATCCTCCAATACTTGATTTAATCTTTCAGTCTGTCCATCAGTTTGAGGATGGAAAGAGGTACTAAAGTTTAACGTTGTATTTAATCCTTTAAACAAAGATTTCCAAAAATTACATGTAAATTTATGGTCTTGGTTTGAAATTATCACCTTCGGTATTCCATGCAACCAAAAAATTTGTTTTAAGAAAATATCAGCAATATTTGCAGATTTATAAGTAGTTTTTACAGGTATAAAATGGGCTTGTTTACTCAATTTGTCAACCACTACCATTATTGAGTCATTTAAGTTCTTATTTCTAGGTAATCCCGTAACAAAATCAAGGCTAATTATCTCCCATTTCCAACTAGGAATAGACAATGGCTGAAGTAGCCCAGCTGGATGCTGATGTTCAATTTTTACTTGCTGACATTCGAAGCATCTAGCAATATATTCTTCTAGTTCATTTTTCATGTTTGGCCAGAAATAATCCTTTCTTAGCATGGTTATAGTTTTCTGATAACCCGGATGCCCTGAATAAGGAGTTTTGTGAATTTTGTTTAAAATTAACAGCTTTATCTTATGTACATTAGGTACGTATAATATGTCTTTATACAGTAATAATCCTTTTTCATTCAAGCTGTACCCTGTACTTAGACTTTCTATTAAATTCTCTTTTACTTTTGGTTGTAATTTTTGGTAATTTTCATCTTGTTCTATTCCAGTTTCAAGTTGTTCTTCCAAGTCTGTTGTATAAGTGCTGATGGTTGCTGTAAAATTCAGCTTTGAATTTCTACTTAATGCATCAACAACCTTATTCTCCTTTCCTTTAATGTGTTGAATTTCAAAATCGTATTCACTTAGAAAATCTAGCCACCTAGCTTGCCTAGCATTCAAGTTAAGTTGATCTAACAGGTATTTCAATCCTTTATTATCTGTCATTAATATAAACCTCCTTCCAATTAAATGATGACACCACATCTTTAAGGCATGTATGACAGCAGCTAATTCTAAGTCATAGGTCGCATAATTTTTCTCATGATTCTTTAGCTTCCTAGACTCATAGGAAATGACATGTACTTCCTGAGTTAATACTCCCTAAATCGTCATTGCATGCGTTAGTACATACTATAAAATCTTTATTAGGGTCAACAATTCTTAGAATTGGTGCGGTGGTTAATAATGTTTTTAAATTTTTAAAACTATCTTTGCACTTTTGATTCCAATCAAATTTCTTCCCCTTTTTCTACAAAGAGGTTATAGGATTTGCAATTCTTGAAAACCCTTTGATGAACCTCTGGTAATAACCGGTAATCCCCATAAATGATCGGCGTCAGTTACATCCTTTAGGACTGGCCAATCTTCGATTGCCTTTATCTTTTTGGGGTCAACAGAAATTCCTTATTTATTCACCACATGACCTAAATACTGGATTTTATCTTTAAAGAAGTCACATTTACTAAAT
The DNA here is from genome assembly GCA_001517045.1 of Pseudotsuga menziesii. Taxonomy (NCBI): domain Eukaryota; kingdom Viridiplantae; phylum Streptophyta; class Pinopsida; order Pinales; family Pinaceae; genus Pseudotsuga; species Pseudotsuga menziesii. Next base: position 101,984 of record LPNX010137669.1, read on the forward strand.
TTTGCAAAAAATTGATGCTCTCGTAACTCTTGCAAGACAATTTTTAAGTGTTCTTTATGTTCCTCTTCAGATTTTGAGTAAATTAAGATGTCAGCAATAAATACGAACACAAATTTATCCAAATATTTGTGCATTACATTATTCATCAGACACATAAAAAAAGCTAGAGCATTAGTAAGCCTGAAGGGCATAACAACAAACTTGTAATTTCCATATTGAGTTCTAAAGGTTGTTTTAAATATGTCTTCATCTTTGATTCAAACCTGGTGGTATCTGGACTGTAAATCAATCTTTGAAATCACCATGATTCCATGTAGCTGATAAAATAGATCATCTATGTGAGGTAACGAATATCTGTTCTTGATAGTCATTTTATTAAATTGAAGATAATCTATACATAGTCATAGAGTTCCATCCTTCTTCTTAATAAATATGACAGGTACCCCCCCAGGGAGACACACTAGGTCTAATGTAATTCTTATCAATAAGTTCTTTCAACTATGACTTAAGTTCATTTAATTCTAGTATATTCATCCCATAAGGGGCTTTTGAACTGGGCACTACACCAGGTACCAACTCAATAGTAAAATCTAATTCCCGTTTCGGAGGCAGTCCCAGAATTTCTTCCAGAAATACATCTGAATATTCCCTTAGAATCGGAATATCTTCCAATTTTAATTTATCTAAGTTGTTAAGGTTTTCTTCATCGATTACTGTTACTGCATAAGCTTTACAACCTTTCCTAACAGCTCTCTCAAGCTGCAAAGCAGAAATCTTCCTTACGACTGTTTTCCTAGGGATTCCCCTTACATTTATTAACTTTCCATCGTTATTTATACAAGTAAAGGTTTTATCAAAGCAATTCAAGACCACCCTATGCTGCTCTAACCAATCCATACCAATTAACATATCATATGAACCTAAAGGTAGCACATTGATCATAACAAAAGTTTCAAATTGATCCATAGTTACTGCACAATTCTTAACAAAGCTAATTACCTTTCTCTTTGCACCAGTAGCTAATTGAACTAACCAAGAACTTGCAAACTTTTCAACTTGAAGCTTACACTTTTATACTAAATTAGGAGAAATATAGCTTAAACTAGCTCCTGGATCAATTAAAATAGATATAGGTATTTGATTTATCTTACCTTCCACTTCCACCATGGAAGTTTGATAATCTGCTTGCCAGTTCTCTAATGCTACATTGATCCCGGGCATTGTCCTCGCTAGATAACCAACAGTTGTATCCTCCTGTATTGTGTGTATGTTGCTAACAGTCTTCTTATGATTGGGGCAGACTCATGCATAGTGCAGACCATTGCATTCCCAACACTTTATGGGTTCCTTTAGTTCAAAGTTCTTTGTATAGTTACAGTGGTTGTTAGCTGATTCTTTATTCCTTTGATTATTCGGATTGGTCTGTGAATTAATTTTGTTCCCTTGGAAATTCTTACTAGGAAAATTTCTGGTGTTATTATTCTTAGAATTTCGATTAGGCACAAACTCTTTATTTTTTTGTTCAAAGTTATTATTTCTTTTGGCCTTCCATTTGGCCATGCTCTCCTTTTTACGATTCTGTTCATAACAGAAATTCACTTTTCTCATTGCTTCTTCTAATGTTTTTGGATTGTCATACCCAATTATGTCCTTTATATGATAAGGTAAACAACTGAGAAACCAATGTACCTTAGGTTTCTCATCCACAATATATGGCACATACCTGAGTAGACTTAAGAATTTACTATTCAGTTATTTCATATTCATTGTACCTAGTTTTAGCTCGTAGAATTCCTTAGCCCTTTCCTCATAGTACTGTTTAGATAAAAAATTATTTTTGAAATATTTCTTAAATGTACTCCAATTTATGTTTTTCTCCCTTATACCTTTTACTCTTTTCAAGTCCTGCCACCATATATCAGCTTTTCCTGTAAGATTATAAATAACCATCATGGCCTTCAATTGATTAGAGTAGTTATAAATTTGGAAGTATTTCTTTATCCCGGACAGCCAGGATTCTGCTTCTTCCCCCTTCTCAGTTTCTCCATTAAAGGTTGGTGGCTTGATCTTCTTGAATTCCCCAGAGATTTCTTCATAAGGTTTAAACTTTCTTTTCCTAGTATGGTGGTTATCTTCACTACTGTCACTAGTATAATGAGAATTTTGTTTATGTAAATCACCATATACTTCAGAAGATGAGCTACTTTCATTTTTAACTTGTTTAGTCTTTTTATATTTATACTAATAACCTATATCTTCAGACTCGGTTCTTTTACCTTTTCCCTCAGTATGAAATCTTTCCATTATGATCTGATTTAACTCCTCCTGAGCTCTTAGAATCCTCTCATTTTCATTCTTAATTGATTCCATCTCTTTTTTTAATTATTTGACTATTTTTAGTAGTTCGGATGAATTATTAGTTATATTTTCTTGTATAGGTTCTCTTTGAATATTATTTCATTCTGTGTAAGGAGATTCCTCATCCGCATATTCTTCTAATATATCCATACCTGTCATTAACTTAGAAACAAAATTCTCTATGTGTATCATTCAAAGAAAACAACATCAACATATTTATTTAAATTTACTGTTCCACACAAGCAGGTTGAGCTACATTCAAGCCTAGTGTTTGAACCTTATGCTCCGATACCACATGTAATATCCCAAAAATTCATGAAAAATTAAAATTTTTCAAGTGACACAAAATGTCTAAAGTCGCAGCTAAGTACATGCTAAAGGTTAGTGGGAAATGAAATAGTTTATAAAAGAACGTGGGATTGCTTCTTTAAATGAACCTGTAAACTAAAAGGTGTGATCTTGAAAAATTGTGTTAGTGCTATTAATGACTTAGCAGCTGTAATTCTATCAGAGTTAGAAAAGGACTTGCATTTTACTGCTGCTAGATATACAGGTGTTTATCTTTTGTCAAGTAGGTAAGAATTCTTGTGTGTGATCGAGGATTTAGTGTTCAGCTAATTCCATTGGACTACTGGTTCCTTACATGTTCAGCAGCTAAATGTATGATCCAATTGGGTGTTATTTAAATTCAATTCGAGAAGCTACTTACCTAGCATGATTAAGATGCTAGTCTTAGAAATGTTTTAATATGCTGCTTATCTTTAAGGAGGTAATGTTAATATTTTTTTGTCGTTACAACTCCATAGTTTGCATTTATATCTAACTCTATAATGACATTTTAGCAATTACATAAACATGGGTTAAAACTTTGCAAGAACAAGTACTATCCAAAGTTCCTCCAATCGACTAAATATTATACTTTAAAGATCTAAGAACACTGTTTTTTTTGTTTACCGTAATGGTTATTTATAATTTTCATAGAGAGCATATAGCTCACAGTTGGGCTTAAGTTCAATCCATACTGTTTGGTGTTTTCCACAGTTACCTTCACTTCAGGACTCTATAAACGTCGTTCTCTCAAAGAATTATCAAGTTAATTATGTTATTAATTATAGCTTCATCATTAAGTTGTTAAAATTTTATTGGGATTTCTTTAGCATTTTTGGTCTTTATTTAACCGAATACTTCTTCAAAAATAACCCTAGGCTAAGCTCCAAGAGTCCATAGCTCTTCTTCTTACTATGGTTATAAGCTACAACATGTTCTTCTCACTATTTCCATCAAACCTAGCTAAGAAACATAATTATCCAACTTGACTTATTAATAAAGAAAACTCTAGAATAAACAAAATTATTAATGTTATATTCTATAGTCGATCCCCTAAGTTTCAATGCACCATGGTATTATAATAATATGGGAAATCATATAGTTTATAATGATTATTGGTTTAATTGTAAATCATTTTGCTGCAACGCTGACTATGGAACTCTACCCACGATGGAGGAATTATTTAGAAGGACACGTGGGTTGGTTTTATCCACACAAGGGTTGACTTATAACTTGAAAACCCTACTCATTTGTTCTGTAGAGCGAGGGTTCCTCCATCTTGTTGGTTGAGAATAGAGCTCGCGGCCATTGGAGACCTGTAACCTCCTTTAAGTTTTGACAGCTTGCTTCCATTTTCAAATGCTGTGACTGTCTTAAGAGAGATCGCGAGTGGTTTTTGGTATTTAAAGGTTGAATGTGGTTTCCAGTGAGTGTAGATATTGTTTTCTCTTCAGTACTTGAGGTATGTGTTTTTCTTGACCCTAAAATCAGATTGACAGAGCTCGACCAGGAGTACTTCTTCGTCTGGTTGAGTTGTTTGCTCATTTTTCCTTTGCATGGGTGACTTAGTGTCTTCTTTCCTTTCTAGCACGGTGCCAAATTGATCCATGGTGGCTAGTTACCTTAGATTCACTCAGAAACTTTAACATGTAAATATTTATACTCAAATCATTTTTAGGTTAATCTATATAAAAGGGTAGTTACGAATTTAAAGAAAGATTTGTAATGATAAGGTTTGTAAACTTGCACGTCCTTCTCCCGACTTTGTAAGTGGAAACAAGCTTCTCCTTCAACGTTCCACTTGAGCATTCAAATGGTAAGCTCTAGCTGCAAATGAGGGTTTATTCCTGCAATTTGTTGTCATGGTTGGAATTTAGGTTCTTTGCAGTTGAAAAATCACAGCCTCAGTTTACCTGCTAGCTTGTTGTTTCTTGCTTGCTTGTTCTAAATGAGTTCCAAACCCTTAGAGGGTACTTTGTGCAGGGAGGAAGAAGGCTATAGTAGCCGTGATAAAAAGAATGGTTTTTATGTCTCTGCCTTTATGGCTTGAACAATGTACACTTCTTTTACTTATTTTGATAGAGCTCAACTCTAAGCCCTACGAGGCCGTTGACCTTGTCTGTTTCTTTTTAGTTTTTAAAATAGGTTTTTAAAGAAAAATAAAGACTGTTAAACAATCTAGACTTATAAATGGATTAAGGGTTTTTACTTGTCAATAATGTATCGTTACTGTTCGATAAATATTACTTTGTATAGTTCTGTTTTTAACAGGCCTAAGCCGCGACCTTGAATTTTAAAGGCCATAATCCATTGCTTCTTAATCAATTTTGTTTTTAACAAATTATTGTTGTATTATTTTAGTTTATTATCATGTAATTAAAATGATTTACAATGTAATGTAATTATGGATATTTTTACTATGTTAAGAGTATTATTATTACTCTGTTTGGCTCATAAGGGTAAATTTTTAAGTATACCCTACAGTTCGGGAAAGAATAAATTTTACCTCGAAAATTCTTAGCTCTGTTTTATTATTTTCCTTCAATGTTTTTTACAGTTGTTTTCATTCTTATAAAGGAAGATTTAGGGTAAATACTGCAAGCTTGAGAATAGGATTAAATTTATCTTTCAATAACCTAGGTAGTTGTCTTGAGGTTGTAGTATATTCTTCTATCTTAATACAGAGACACATAATGTCTAGAAATAAATTATTATAAGATTTTATTGAAAACTATCTAAACCTAAACCCTAAGTGATAGTCTCTTTACTATTCCTATGTTTATTTGTTAAACTGTATCTATTGTGTTTATAAAGAATAATAATATATTAAAATAGTTCTATATGTAATATGATTACTAAATATCTTTAAATACCTATGTTCAATTCTTGTTTGAAGTAAATACATTTAATACATAAAGTATTTACTGTTTCTTTATAGAATAAAATCATAAGCAAACTATAGCAGAATTTAGTTACATTTTTTATACAGGTTAAATGAAAATCATCATATCTACCTAAACACCCAACTGTACTAGAGTACTGCCTAAGCCAGGCGTGGAAAAATATAGTATGGAATACTAATTCTATTTATTTACCATTTAGCATATTTACTACTATTTCTAACATAATCTGCCAATTACTAAATCCAACAATTCACAGTTACTCCTTTCTTCATAAACCCTAATTAAATACTAACATGTCTGTATTTGAAAACTAGTAAACATTTTACTGAAGACAGTAATACATATAAAAACATGAAACAAATAGAACCTATCAATAATGAGGTGACAACAGCTTAAGGAGGTTGTTCCTCCCAACCATGTCCTGGATAAATATTAGACTGTGCTTCCTCAGGACCCCTGAGCCTATTTCCTGGTCCTCCTGGTAGAGTACTAGGTGAAGGATATGTCCTTAAGACCTTCTGTCACCTAACTGGTCCAATTACCTCAGTAATCCAAATCTGCTCACAACAATAAGAACTTCATCCTAATAGTTGCAATAAGTTTAGTCTCAGCAGTTAACCGCTCGAACTTACTTCAGTAATCCCCTCCATTGAATTTCTCATGAGTAAATTCATTCACTCTGAATGATCACCTCTCAGAATTGAGCAGCCTCAGCTGTCTTCAATGGGAAATTTTATAGAAATGCCTAGGTCTTCTGGATCAGTTTTCACTTAATGAGCCACCTTCTCCAATTCCACTTTCTTGGGGAATCATGACTACAAATATAGGGAAGTTGCCACCTACAATAGTTGGAAGTAGTTTGAGTATGCTGCCACTTGTCAGTGTACTCTCCACCCATTCTCCTCCACCAAGTGACCAGTTAACACTCTTTTAACAGCTTCCCTAAGCCGTTGTCTCATCATTTATTTATTTATAAATAAAATATTATGAATTAAATTAATTATTATTGACCCCACTTGGTCATCAATTACAAACTTAGCATAAAATATAACACAATGTTCCTCAAACAGCATTAAATTGTTTTTTGCAAATTGGGGCATGTGACATCCATACTCTCACTTCCCTTCCAAATTTTTTTACTAAATTCTTCTCTTCTGTCGGTGGAGCACTTCGTTTCCTGAAGGAAAAATATTGCCAAGTTTTGTCTCTTAATCTTGTTACTCATATTTCCTACCTTCCATGGGTTGTTCAAGCCCCGAATGTTCCATGATAAAATATTCATTGGGTAACTAGAGGCCTAAGGTCGCTTTTATTGTTGGGTACTATCCCAACTCGACTAAATTCCTTCCTGCTTCTTCCACTCTCTGTCTGTTTTATTTACGCCTTGCCTTCTTGGTCGATTCTTCAAATTTCCATTTTGTCTCCTTGTGATATCTCGGGACTGTCCCTAATTGATTTGAGGTCCGGGCCCTGAGAATTGATTCTTTTAGAAAAGTGACTTTTTATTGTGGAGTATAGCCCTTTCCTACCTCTGTACATGCCTTCTCAATGCCTTCTATATCTATGCCTCCGATGTCCATATCCGCTACTTCATCCCCTATCTATCGATATTCTTCAGCCACTTGTTCCGGATGCATATCTTCTTCCATTGGAGCCTTCTGTTCTTGCCTCATCTAGGGTATTTCATCTCGTTGTCCTTCCTTGGACTTTTCTCCTTTATTTTCTTCTGTAACATATTCTTCTATGTCTTCGAGTATTTTGAATTTTTTTGAGACCATGGGTTTTTTGTGGATATCCTGATGATCCTACCTTCTGCCTCCTCTTTTTCGGGATGGAACTTTTGTAAACCCTTGATCCTTATGTTCTTCTTCATTTCTTTCCCTGTTAACCTTTGGGATGTTTGTAGGGAAATATATGAATAGGTGTCCATATTCATGGAATATTTGGCATCTGAAAGGGATCTTCTCATAATCTAGGGTTTGGATCCACTCCTCATCTTTCCATGACATGCAAATTGCTTCTGGAATATCTTTCGATATATCCATGTATACGCATATTCTTGCATATTCTGTATACCTTTGGGACCTGGTTTTTTTTTATATGTTTATGAATTTCCCTAGGGTATTCCCTAGATCTTCCAAAATCTTGGGATCCTCATACTCACTGAGCAATGAGTACAAACTGATCCATACAGGTGCTACCCTCATCTCGTCCTTATATGGACATAAATTCTCCTTCCATGGTTGTAAGAAAAGGCCCACCAAGTATAATAAATAGGGTCCTCCATCCATGATACTATTTCAGTCTTGTATGTTTAGTAGAGAGATGGTGGAAAACCCCTTTGATCCCAGCTGAAGGTCATAATTCCCCTTTGGTTTCCACGTCGTGTTGATCCACCATAATGGAGACCTACAAAATTCCCAATCAAAGTGTGATCCTTCATGTATTGGATCTTTGATGATTTAACCCTCATGGTTGGAATTAGGGCCCCTTTAGGCATCCACTGTGTTGGTTTCCTAGCCATTGGTTTCTTCATCTTGTCCAAATATAGGTTTATCGAAATGTCTCTGATATTCAATCCGATTGGATCAAAGCTTCAGGAGGCATTGGGGCCTCCCCCACTACCATCCTCCATGCTCCAGTCAGCCCCCCCTGCTTCTGAAAAAACCCCATTTAATCCTTCCTCCCCTGATATCTCTGTCTCTGAAATTCAGCAATCTGCTCCCGATTCGTTGATCCTAGTAGGTCAAACCTTATAGTAAGCCTCATGCGCAATAGAATATTTATTGAAGCTTATATTTAATTAATTTTTCTCTAATTCAATGTTTTGTAATGTTATATCTCTATAAAAATGGATATGGTTCAACATTAGGATAAATGAATGAGAGATCGAATAATAATTCTGAAACCTGAAACATATAAATTTATTTCACATCTACTACCACACTTATTACTTTAACACTTTAACTACAAATTCTTGCTTTTGTCCTACAACTTCTAGTATACCATCAAATATAATAGTCATTACCTTTAAATAAGAAGTCCCACCTACACTAACATATCCAGTCACTTAGATATTATCCGAGGAGGTAATAAAATACCAATTAGGAATCATTATTAAAACAATGGTATAATGAAAAAGATATATAGAACTGAAATATGAAAAAATAATAATCTAGTTGTTCAAACCTTGTGAGGAGGTAGACTAGCTTGAAAATACTATGTGTATGGAATATGGGGTTATAAAACAAGAAACTATATTCATTCAATTCCAAGAGTATTTGTTTCCTCTAATTATGGAATAAGTATATATGCTTATAACATTGGTAAATAATACTAAAACATTGGGACTAATGCAAGACTTGAAGGATACAATATAGGGAAGTCTAGTTAATAAAAAAAAATCAAGGGGGGTTACTTGGAATTTTCACTAAATAAGGGAATGTTTGAATAATCTAGCCTAAAAAATGGGGAAGGAAATGTTTGAATAATCTAACCTAAAAACTGGGGACTCAAATAGTAAGGAAAAGAAGAAATTTGAAAGATTTAACTACTACAAAAGTTTAAGATCGAGATTAGTGATTCTTGAATATAACTAAAGATTTATTTGGTTCCATGTTAGTTATCAACGAATAACATGTGCATGACGTTGAAATTTCTCATGAAGATCAGATAAGTTCATTTTTTAGCCAAAAAAATCAAATTCTTGCACTAGTCATTGAAAGGGAGGCCGATAAGATAATAAACTTTATATTTGAGATCTCCATCTTCTACGATGTCAATTTTTGAAAGTTTTTCCTTGGGATTAGATATATCTATATTTTCTATGTATGAAGAATCATGGACTCGAATCACCCATAGATATTGGATCCCTATGCATGTATCCATACTTGTGATATCACCCATGGGTTTTGAATCTCTATCTACCAATAAAGATGGAGCAACTCCATTATTTGATGTCTCTCATGATGTTTTATTTCCTAGTGATATTTCATTATATTATAAGAAATCACTATTAAAACTAGATTGATATTCACCACAATCATGATATACATAAGAAAATTGTGAGATCTATCCAAAATGGTTCATAGAGAACTCAACAATAACCCCTAAGTAAGTATTTGTTTGTTCAACTTTATCCAATGCAAATGCCATCTTCTGTGAAATACATGTTATGGCTTCTTCTGTGCAATACATGTTATGGCTTCTTTTGGAGCTAAATTTCAACTCAAAATTGATGTAGGTAATGAAAGATGACTTGAAAAGGATTTCTTAGAATCCAAATTAGTAATGTCATGTTCATTGAGTATGTATCTATGATTCCCTCCCTATGTTAGAATTATGATTGGTATTGCGATGATCCATATAAGTAGATCAAATTATGATGTGCTTGTCATTGATAGAAACACATAGTTCCAAGCATATGAACCAGATAAGCAGAGGACTCAGAAGAATAAGCAGAGGACTCAAGAGAATCGACAGTTTGTGCATAGATCCGCAAGATAAAGCACATGAAGAAAGTTTAAAATAAAATATAATGAATAGATCCATTGGTCAAGAGTGAATCTGCAACGAAATCAATGATACAGAAAATTGCGGAAACAAGATCACAGAGGTCAAATTTTCAGAAAAAGGAAAAGTGTGGTTCTGTATTCTACAATCCGAAGATTGATTCTCAGTAAAGGATTTCATAAAAGCAATCGACGGTTCACAATATTTGTGGAAATATATTTATGGAAGTCCATTTCGACAAAGTTGGGAGGCACATCCGCAATCCAAAGATCAACTATCAAGAAAGAAGCCGCAAGAAATCAACGACTCAGAGAATTGCAAAAAAATATTCATGGAAGATGAATTGCAGAAGCAATTTCAAGAGAAGTAAAAAATTCATACCCTCAATTCGAAATATGCAATCCGCATTTGATCTCAAATTGATAGCTAGGATTGAATCTGAAAGAAATAGACGGTTCAAAAGAAATGGGAAAACAAAGTTGTGGGAGAAAAATTGTGGAAGTAGTTTGAACAAATTTGGAAAACCTGCAATCCACAATCTGCATCAGATCTAAGATCGACGATCGAGAAAGACTACGCAAGAGATCAACGATGCGGAAAAAAAAATTCGGAAGTGGTTTGAAAATTTTGGAAAAAATGCAATCTGCATCTGATCTAAGATTGACAATCATGAAAGACTCTGCAAGAGATCGACGATGCAGAAGAAAATTGTGGAAAGGGATTTACGAAAGTAGTTTCTAATTAAATAAAAATGCACACCTGAAATATGCAATCCACAATATCCAAAATATTATTTCAGGTTGATGAACATGAGAGAGTTCGCATGAAATAAAAATCATAGAAGAAGTATTGTGGAAAGAATCTTACGGAACGTGAACTATGGAAACTCAAATTTGTGGAAAAAGACAGTTGCGAAAGGAGTCAGGGTTGTGGAAAAAGGCAATTGCGGAATGAGTTAAAGTTGCAGAAACTTAGAATTGCGGGAAGACCGAGGTTGCCGAAACAAATTTCTTATCAATTGGGCTCCTTTCTTGTCATGAGGTATTGAACAATTTTGATCAGTTATGAAACTGAACAGTCAAGCATACCAATAGGTGAAGGGATTAAGGATTTGAATGTATAAAAGGATGGGCGAGAGAGAGGACATGGATTCTCTTTGAAGGAAAATAGCTGGTGCATGAACTGTTGTCAAAGTGGGGATCGCAGAATGAACGAGGACTCTGAATACACATAATAGTGACAGTTACATGAGCCAAGTCTGAATAAGTAGATCAGAAAAGTGTAACAGATTTTGTATGCACTGTTATATCTTTTTCTGCATACTGTACTAAACATGTTTAAGTCTAAGGAATAAGGGTGGTGCTACGAAAAACATGTTTTCTTCTTTGTACAAGTAGGAGCCTATACAAGTGGAAGTGGGTACTTTTACTCAGTAGTATCTGAAAAGATTTATTTTTTAGTAGGTTCTAGAAACTCATGAGGGTTAGTGCTCTCTACAAGCAGGATCTTGTAAAAAGAGGCTGCAGCCTCATTTGAGTAGGTGCTCAAACAAAGATAATATAAATGAATTAGATCTTCCTGTTATTATTTGTCTATGTCTCTATCATGTGTGCGATTAATGATTACCATTTCTTTCGTTATACTTGTTGCATCACCATGACTTTAAATTTGTGCTCTGTAATATGGTTTGAAGATTGGAAATTTTTTAATCTTAGAAATAACTTATTCACCCCTCCTTTTAGTTATGTTCATAATATCAACAATTGGTATCATAGCGGGTTCCTTTTATTTAAAGTTAGATCTATAAGCTTAAACATGACAAGTCATGAAGGGGATTTTATCAATTAGGTTCATCTGTTTGATGGAACAAATTATTCCTTATGGAAGGTTAGGATAAGAACATATCTAATGTCCTTAGGTGTTGATGTTTGGGATGAAGTAGACACTAGCTATGTAAAGCTATTTGTGCTAGCCTTCAAATATGATAAGTTGGAACTTAGTTTTAATGCAATGGCAGTGAATGATATCCTGAGTGGTCTTGAAGAAGTTGAGTTAGTTAAGGTGATGCATCTTGAATTTGCAAAAGAGATGTGAAACAAACTTATACTTATAAGTAGTTATGAAGGAAATGAGAAAGTAAAAGATGTCAAACTACAAACGTATAGACTAAAATTTGAATAGCTAAAGATGAATGAGGATGATATTGTTAGTAAATATTTATTAAGAGTAGAAGAGACCATGAATGCTATGAAAGTCTTGGTGAAAATATTGATGAAGCACCCTTAGTTAAGAAAATTTTAAGATATTTTCCTGAAAGATTTAATCCCAAAGTTTCTACAATAGAAGAATTAAGTGATCTTAAAACTCTGCCTATTGAGCAACTCCCAAGAACTTTGACTGCTTATGAAATGAGGATTAGTAAAGATAAATAGACCACTATAGAAGAATCCTTTAAAGCAGACAAGCACACATATTCTGAAATGGATGTGACTGAGGAAAAGTCTATAAGGAGGTTGAAGAGAGGATTAGGTAAATATAAAGGAAAGATGCCCTTTAAATGCTTCAACTATGGTCAAATAGGCCATTTTTCATCTAAATTTCCCCACAAGCAAAAGGGGCAGACTTATGTTGATTAAGAAAACTATACATTTGAGAAATACAATAAAGAGGCTAAATATAAAAAGAAAATATTGTGTGGAAATGATGTTGATTCCTCAGAAGAGACAGGCAGTGATTCATCTTATGAAGATAAAGTGAAAATTTTATGCATATGGCCATAGAAGATTTTGAAAATGAATATACAGGAGGTGACCTGAATGATGAAGAAGCTATGGTTGATATGGAAGGTGAACTAATTAGTGCTCTGGAAGAGATTCATAGAATCAGACTAAAGAAGAGGAAACAAAAACAATTCCCTGTTAAAATTGGAATTAGAAGAGGCAAAGAAAATATAAGATATTATGAAACAACAATTAACAGAGAAGAAAAAGAGACGTGAAGCATTGGAAGAAGAAGTAGTGACAACTAGAAAATAATTGGAGAAATTTCAAGCTTTGTATCACCAAAATATGTCAAGTATTAAAGTTTGAGAAGAACTAAACAACATTCTAAGTAAGCAAAGGTCTCCATTGTTAAAAACAAGTCTCGGCTATGAAGAAGGTTCAAGCAACAAACAATTAGAATACAAACATATCTTGGAAACAAAAGGAAATGAAGATGAAACAAGTACTAGAAGCACGAATTCAAATCAGAAATATCAACCAATATTTTCTTAGGGACAAAGTCAACAAAAAGGAAGACAACCAAGATTCAGGTACCATAATGTTTTCCATGGTTACTGTTATTGTTGTTCTAATTTTGGTCACAAAGCTACAAATTGTGCATTTAATTTTAGAAGTATGCAATTAAGGATATCAAAGAACAGTCAATTGCTGCAACATAGAACAAAATAGTCAGTGAGTAAACAAGAAATACATAAAAATCAGTTCACAAATAAAAGAAGAACACATGATAGAAATATCCACTCCTTTGATCTACTATACAATAAGTCAGAATGTTATGTTTTCCATAATTTTGGACACAAGGCTTTAGACTGTCATCTGAAGAATTACAAAATAGATATGAGAGTGAATTACTCAGTTGGAAGTGATAAAGTTTGGAAGTAGAAAGAAAATAACAAGTGTGGCTTAGTTATTTCTATTCAAAGGAAAAAAAGGCCCCTGGTATATTCAGAGTGGATGTTCCAAACACATGACTGGTGATAAAAGTAATTTTTGTCTCTAAGTGAAAGTAAATTAGGAAATGTAACTTTTGGAAATGATGCTCCAAGGAAAATCAAAGGAAAAGGAATGGTAAAGTTGAGTAATGGCAAAGGCAAATCCCAATATGTGTTGTTTGTAGATGGAATGAAACATAATATTCTTAGTGTCAGTCATGTTTGTGACAGAGGATTTGAATTTTTTTTCACTTCTAAATATTGCAAGATAAAATATGTACCCTTCGGACAATTGGTTGCAAAAGGCATAAGAACATAAAAAAAATTCTGTCTTGAAAGAGGGAAAAGAAGAATATCATCTAAGAAAGTATGATGAAAGTTGGCTATGGAATACGAGACTTGGATACTTAAAATTTGATCCTATAATCAAGCTTATGAACAATGGGGAAGTAAAATATATTCCAAAAGTATCAAATCCATATGACTTTGTTTGTAAATTCTATCAAATGGGAAAATTGACTCGCACATAATTTAAATCCAAGAACTTCACATCAAAAAACAAACCTCTTGGGTTAGTACATATGGATTTGTGTGGATCATCAAGAAAGGAAGGAACATGAAAGATATTTTATGTTGGTCATTGATGATTATTCTAGACTCACTTGGGTTTCCTTTCTGAAGGAAAAATTTGAAGCATTTGAAAAGTTCAAAATTTTTAAGGCTTTGGCTGAGAATCAAACAGGAAAGAGACTGAAGGAAGTAAGGTCTGATAGATGAGGAGGGTTTAGTTCATGAGACTTCAAAGAGTTATTTGATAAACATGGAATCAAAAGAGAATATATTATTCCAGGGACTCCACAACAAAATGGAGTAGTTGAGGGATAGAATAGACCAGTACAACAGATGGCAAGGTCAATGATGAATGGAAAAAATATTTCCCAGACATACTGGGTAGAGGAAATTCACACAATTGTCCATATTCTTAACAAATCTCACTTAAGTCCAAATAGTGATAAGACTCCTTATGATTTGTGGTTTGGAAGACGTGCTTCTATCAAACACTTTAAAGTATTTGGAGATACATGTTATCTTAAAAATAATGATGAACATATTGGAAAATATGATGACATGGCTCATGAAAGTATCTTCTTAGGATATTATAAAAACAATAAAGGGTATGCATGTTATAATAAGAGTCTGCATAAATTAGTTGGTTGTATTGACATTAAAATCGAGGACGAAATTCCTAGAAAAGATGTATGGATAAGAAATGTTGAACAAAATACCATGTATACAATTGAAGTTGAGGAAGAATAGGTCCAAGAATCAAAAAAAGAAGATTCAAAGTCAGATGATGAAAGCACAAACATTCAAAAAAATTCAAAACAACAGACACAAACAAAACCACCTTCTAGAATTACTCATAAGAGTCATCCTAAAAATTAGATAATTGGTAACCAGAATAAAGGAGTTTAGACAAGAAGAAAATTGATTAAATCTTTAGAACAATATCAGGTTGCTTTCCTATCTATGAATGAACATAAGAATTTTGAAGAATCCATTGAGAATGAAGATTGGATTAGAACCATGAATGAAGAGCTTGAGCATATTGAAAAGAATAATACTTGGGAGTTTTCTCCTAGACCTGCAGATAAGAATGTAATAGTCTCCAGATGGATTTTTAAAAATAAGATGAATGAACAAGGACAAATTGTGAGGAATAAAGCCTGACTGGTCTGTAAGGGGTATGCACAATTTTAGGGACAATATTTTGATGAAACCTTTTCACCAGTGGCAACATTGGAATCTATCAAAATGTTTCTTTCTTATGCCAGTCATAAGAACTTTAAAGTGTATCATATGGATGTTAAGTCAACATTCCTCAATGGATATATAGAAGAAGAATTCTATATAGAGAAACCCGAAGGGTTCCAATTCACAGAAAATCCTAACAATGTATGTTTAAACTAAAAAAAGAACTATATAGATTGAAACAAGCACCAAGAGCCTAGTATTATAGACTGGATAGATATCTAGAGGACGAACGATTCAAGAAAGGTACTGCTGATAGTAATGTGTACATCAAATCTAAAGGTGATTATTTATTAGTTGTTTTGGTGTATGTGGATGACATTATTTTTGGATGCACTAATGATTCTTCTGTTCAGTGGTTTGGTAATGCTATACAATCTTCGTTTGAGATGTCAATGAAAGGATAATTGTCATTCTTTATTAGTCTCTGCATTATTCATAGTTTTGAAGGTTTATTTTTCTCTCAAGAGAAGTATTTGAAGGAGATGTTGAAGAGATTTCAAATGGAAGATTCTTCATCTGTTAGTATGCATATGGTTGTTGGTTGTAAACTTAGCAAGGATGATCCCTCACCTAATGTTGATCAAAGAACATATCGATCAATGATTGGTAGTCTTTTGTACATCACAACATCTCGTCCTAATATAATGCAAGTTGTTGGTATGGTAGGAAGATTTCAGTCTGCTCCTAAGCAAAGTCATTTGGTGGCTATTAAGAGGATATTCAAATATTCGAAGGGAACAATGACTTATATTCTCTGGTATCCTAGAAATCAGAATCTTTAGTTAACCACATATTTAGATGTTGACTAGGAAAATTGTTTGGAGGGAAGAAAAAGCACAAGTGGAGTTGCATTCTTCTTAGGTGAGTCTTTAGCTGCACGGATGAGTAAGAATAAAGGCTCTATATATTTATGTACTACAAAAGATGAATACATTGCTGCTACCACTTGTTGTACATAATTACTCTAGATGATCTAGACATTGACATATCTAGACGTAAAATATGCTATCCCATTCACTACAACAAAAACTGGATTTAACGTCGAATTTAGCGCAGGATTTTAGTGTATTTTTTCCCAATTGTGGTGAACAATCTGACGCTAAACCTGGCGCTATTGTACATTTTTGTAAAATGTCATCTATTTTATTTTTTTTATGTCATTTTTAACATTCATTTTTGTACCCAATTTTTTACATCTTTTGTTATGCCTTTATTTGCACCCAATTTTGCAACTTCTATTGCATCATTTTTTGCATCCTTTGTTACATCCTTGTTTACACCCAATTTCACGCTCAGTTTTGCATCCAATGTTGCATCTTATTTTGCTCTTAGTTTTTCATCGATTCTTGCACCCAATTTTGTACCTTGTTTTGCATAAAATTATGTGTCCAATTTTGCATCTAATGTTGCATCTAGGTTTGCATCCAATTTTCGGCCCAATATTGCATCTAGTTTTGCATCCAAATTTACTTATAATGGTGCATCCCAATTTGAATCTAATTTTGTATCTTGTTTTACATATTTTTTTGTATCCATGTTTGTGCCTAATGTTTCATCTCATTTTACGTCGTATTTTGCATCTAGGTTTGCACCTAGTATTGCATCTTGCTTGATGTCTTTTTTGCATCTATGTTTGAGCTCAATGTTGCACCTAGTGTTGCGCCTAGTTTTGTGTCCATGTTTGTATCTAATATTGCATCTAGTTTTGTGTCCAATGTTGCATCCCATCTTGCATTCAATATTACGTCTAGTTTTACATCCAATGTTTTGTCCCATCTTGCATCCAATATTGTGTCTCGTTTTAAGTTTTTTTTTGCGCCAAGTGTTGCTTCCAGTTTTGCACCTGGTGTTACGCTTGGTTTTATGTCCATCGATACACCATATTTTGTGCTCAATTTAATGTCCAATTTTACGTCTAGTTAGGAATCCACTTTTGCATATACTATTGTGTCTAGTTTTGGAGCTAGTATTGCATTTAGTTTTGAGTCATTAATTGTGTCTAGTGTTGAGTTTCATTTTGCATCCAATTTTGCGTTTAGTGTGACATCCATTTTTGTGTCGACATTTGTGTCTAACATAAGGTCGACTTTTGTATCCACTTTTGTGTTTGGTGTGATGTCTAAATTTACATCCTATTTTGAATTTAGTGTTGCATCTAATATTGCATCCATCTTACACTACTACATTTTTTACCTTTAGAAATACATTGCAATATCATTAGGGCATGGAGGAATTGAACCACCAAGCACCTGCTTGTAAAGCAGGCACTCTTCCAGTGAGCCAACACCCTTTAAGAATCAGGAAGAGGAGTAATATAACACATAGATTTCATCATTTGTAATTCTAATAAAAGACAATAAGATCCAAATACAATCATGCTTAAAATCCAATTTATTTTTCCAAACACAATAAAATAAGCACAAAATTCTACTGTGCTAAGGCAACAAAATATCCTAAACAATATGCAATCTATTAAAGTAGTATGCAAAAGAGTCTTAGAGAACAACATAAAGTATTGATGCATACCTAATAACCTAAACTTAATATGGACAAAGAATAAGGGATTTGTATAAGAAATAGTTGTAGAATCCAATTGAGGATGTGTGTGTTGCTACAGAAAATGTTGTTATTCATTGATGATGTGATTTTGTTCAGCAATGGGATGGTAAGAGAAGAAATCATGAATGGTTACTAAGATAAGATGCCTACTATGTGCATCAGATATGATATCATGAATATTTTAACAATGAACACCAACAAATACAATTTATATTATGTGCATTATTAATAATCTAAAAATTAGTAAGATGTCAAATGGAGAAAGCATCATATCGGTTTCCACAATTGATAAGGCCACAAAGAGGTAGATGAAGTTGAGGGGTTTCTCATCTTACTAACGATTGTTCCATGAATATATTTTGAAGGGTCATTCCATCACTTCATCAAGTTATTAATTATTGTACATTTATTCTATAATAGAAACCAAATGAAGAGTGCACTTAGGATGCCAGATTATCAACATTTATCACTATTAACTCTTCCTATAAAAGTTCTACTCATGGTGTTATACTGTATTTAGTTTTCACTAGCCTGTGACCCCATTTTTCTCATAACTCTATCGTTACCATTAGTTACTTTGCATATAGAGTGTTTTAATAATGGTGTAAATTTTTGGAAGGATGCACTAGCATACTCATGAACATCAAACTCATTGATACCCTTTCATTTCAACATCTGCTATAATTTAAGGTTGTACAGACTTCAACCTTTGTTTCATTTTCATTTATAAACTACAAGCATGACACATCTCATCCATACTAGGATTTAGACTACACCTTGTTTCTCTAAGTATGAAAATGACAAAAAAAACAACTCATTCTTTCTATTACTCATGTTTTCTTTTCAAACACCCTCTCCCACTTTAATTGTTATTGGAAGCTATAAAACTATTTAATTTCCTTAACCATATGTTGGCATTCCCCTTTATCCTTCTTTTCTATCATTTGACTTGAATTTTTAACATTACCATTAATAATTCCAGGATGTTCGAGTGATTTTAGCCTCATTGAAATTAATGTGAAGAAAATAGAAATACATATCCCATTCAGAATTTAGAAGACTTAATAAGGCCCAAAAAATGTAATACTTTTTACCATGTTAACACGAAGTCAAGTTCATAGCTCCCTGTGCAAAATTTAGAAGAGTTTACAAATACCAAAACAAACTCTTAAATAGTACCATTGACCATTTCTCAATAATTAGGGGCCATTAATATAATTTCTTTCTTTCTTTGCAATATACTATTTGGCACCTATAGCCAATATTTTGCGTCTGAACAATGAATGGTTCTCTTGGAAAAACTCCAGTAAGGTCACAAATCATGACATCCATATCTACCACATTCTATCCATATGCCTTTCTATTATAAAACCTTTCCTAGAAGCCACTTCCGAAAGGAAAATTTAGTTGGACAAATATAAACATCAGCCTTTTAGCTTATCACACATCAGCTTTAATGCACCATAATTTGAAATAAGAATATAGTTGTTGTTGTTTTAACACAATATGGTCTAAGATGTCATATCTCATTGAAATTGTGAAAGAACGTTGTTCACAATGAGCACATTACTATAGTTAAACATTATTCGACACAAATAAAGTATTGAACTTTGGTTTTTCTAAACCAACATAATGCCCCTTATATTTTATTACTTTCCTTGTGTTGTTATATGACAAAACTAATCATTTGTTCTAGCTAAAAATTTTATGTAAGACAACACGAAATAAGAAACCCGAAATATATTACAAAGTGATGAGTCTAAATTTGGTCTAAATTTTAGTGTTGGTTAGGCATTAATGATTACAAAGGTTAGGTTTTTTGCTATTGAAGTAGGTTTTTCCTTCTTTATATAGCAATATATGTACCTATGGGGTATGTACATTGATTGCATGGATCAAGATATTATATTGTCAAAATGGGGTTTTGATGATTGTAACACAATGGCCAAAACATCATAGTGGCTATTATGTAATATATATTTTTTTATCATTTATAGCATTTAGATTGAAGTCAACAGAAACATATTTGCACGCCTTCCAATCATGCACCCATCCAACATAAACTAATATGTCAATGCTGATCCAATTTATTATAAGGTGGTCAAATTGTAGATTTACTGTATTAAAAATTATGAAATTGAACCCAATATTTGAGAAAGGGTATTCACCAAAGTAATGGCAATAAATAAATCAGTCAATGAAAATAGAAAAAGCTAATATGAGCTCCATGTTACTTTATCAAATGTATCATAAATAACATATTTAATATTTTGGAACATAATTTGTAGTGAAACTATGCCATCCCTGATTCAGGACAACAAGAAGATTTTACATCTCGAGAATCAATGATAGAAGAATACCATGGAGTTATTTCTATTTTCTATAAAATAATAGGTTCTGTTGATCAAGTTTAACCAGTAGTGGCTTCAACGGTTTGAGTAGTTGTATCAGATTTGTTTTCAGCAGCACGAGATCGAGCAGATCCTACAGAACCAGATCCTAATAAACCCAGTCATCACGAGTATAGTATCCATCCATAAAAGTATAGCATCCATCCATAGCAATGGTATCACTACCAGGCCTTTAACCGCTTGAACCAGCAGCCTATCTCTATGTTGAGGTGCATACCGAGTGAATGGGGGGGTGAGATTGTAAATGAGAGTATTGTTTCCTGCTAAATACCCATTAGCTACAAAGTATACATAGCCCAAGAGATTAGTCCATCCGGTTCGAAGTGGTCACCAATGTATGTTATTGGGAATTTGACTAGTCCCATGCCAGCAAGTGCCCAGTTTGAATCCCCTTAGGTGAGGAGCACTAGTCTATGCCTACAGGATTACTATGTATTCCATCCTTAAAAGTGGGAAAACATCCCTTGGGTTCCCTACGAGGATTTCCTTGGAGAAAAAAGGTACAAATTACACTAAATGTTTCAAATGATACAACTATATCATAACCACCATAGATCCATCTTAACTTCAGATCTATAAGTCACTGAGAAGGATCCAAAAACTAAAATGCAAATCTCTCTTTGGTTAAAATATCTGAAGTTAAGATGGATCCACATTGGTTTGCTTACATACACACATGTCATATGCCTTCTAATAAAAATTTCTTTAAATTCCTTTTCTTTCAATATGTGATATGCCAAAATATCTTATAAAATCTTCATTAATTTGGAATATTATTTCTGAAAGAGGTAGCAATTCCTAATGGATATAATGCATCATCCTAAGATTGGAAATCACTAGAAGCATTGAACCTTCAAGGAGAAAATGTAGAGGACATAATTAAATGGTCTAAAAATAAAGAAACATGCGAGTATACAACCAAACTGGGATACTCATCAAGGGTGGAGGAATTGCATTCAAAAGAAATAGTTTGGTGTTGTAAAATTATTAGGAATTTGAAAAGTCTTCCCAAATCAAGGCTTTTTCTTTGGCTTGCATGGGACAATGGAAAAAAAAAGGAATTTGAATGGTCTTGGGCCCCTACAGGTGCATATTGTGTAAATGTAGTGTGGAAACAATGGATCATACATTGGTATATTATCCTTTATCTAAGGCTTTCTGGAATGAATTATTACAACTATTTCTGGAACAAACAAATGGGATCAGTCAAATTTGGTTGATTGTCTTTTTCTAATGGCTATCTGATAAATCTAAAAAAGCTTTCAATGCTTTTCCTTTCTTTGTGGATTTTGAAAAATAGTATGATTTTTCACTAAATACTTCCCATGAAGTCCATAAAATCTAGGTCTCTTTTAAAGGAAATTGAAATCCTTTAAGAGAAAAATCTCAAAGAATTCTAGAGAAACCAAATATAGCATTTATCATGAAAAAGATTGGGGTTTCTACAATATAGCTTGTCAAGGACATCTAGGAATGTGCGTGGACATTTCAAAGAACCCTAGGAGAATGTGCATAATTGAAAATAGGACTACCTTTAATATATGGATTTTCTTTTTGAAAATTGAATTTGAAGTTGGTTCATTGAAATATATCAAATATCAATGTAGTCAATTTCCTAAATCCCTCAAACAAAAGGTAGATTTAAATTGATCTACCTATAAGGTTATTGTTTCACTATGCCTTTTGATCTTTTATGGATAACTTGTACTCAAATTTTGGAAGTAGTGTAGTTCCTAACTACTAGTCTTAATCTCTCTATAATCATGTTTTTATCACCCTAGTTTTGCCAAAAAAATCTCATAAAATTCATATGTTTTTGGACATTGGAGCTATCACTTATCTTCTGATGATTATCAAGTATTTGGTAGATGAAAATATACAACGTTTACTTGTATAGATGGATATCTGTGTAGATTCCAAGTTATAGTACTTGCAAACTCCTACAATCAATGGTCCCCATGCTTTTCATTTTATAAAGCTAGTTTTTTCCCTGGAGAGGCACCTTTAGTATAGATCCCCATTCCTCAAATATTATACTCTGATAACTCTAAACCAGTTCGGTAATTCCTACGCTCTTCTCATCTCTAAGAGAGTATGCAAATACATTGGTAAATAGAGCCACCTTAGGTTCAAACTACATCTAGTTCCTATCTCCAAAAGAGTATAAACATATATGGGTAAATAAAGACAACTTGGTTCAAATTACACCCGATTATACATAACTAAGATAGAATTTGTGTAATGCAGCCTTTGTTAATCCTATAGATAAAAAATTTGTTCAAACCAACATAATTTCTTAGCCCTAGAAAACTCATTAAAAGAGTAGATTCAATGTCCTTTGACAAGGTAAAAAGATTTAATCCCAAAAAGATGAGAGCGCAAGTGTAGATTCAGACGGCTCTAGAACCAGCGATCTAAGTTTCTAACACAACATTCAAACAATGGTAAGTCATATCATTCTCTAGAACATCCAACTCTCTCTACTATGATCCCATAATTTATGGTGGAAAGAGTACTTCTCATCTTACTATTATTCAAAGATGACTGAAAAGAAAGATTTGCTAGCAATATTCAACCAGAGACATGTATTGTCTTCAATGTTGCAGTAAGAGTTAAAGTGCTCTTTAGGTGCTTTCTCTTCAAATTGCACTCTAGATCCACCAGTACATTACTTTTAATAGAAAGATATGGCCTCTTTTCATTGTTCATTCAAAGCAATCTCTGCTATGAAATGAAAACAATAGGAAGGAATGTTACATCCTTACCTTTTCTATATAATAAGGAAAAATAAGAAATCCTAAACAAATTTGAAAGTGCAAGTGCAAATTCGGAGAGCTTTGGAAACAATAGTCTAACAAAGAGCATTCAAACAATTCCAAATCAAATCATACCACAAAGAGCACTCAAACAATGGAAAATCAAAACATTCTTGAAAACATCCAATGAGTTGCTTAGCCAAAAAGCAACCAGTTTGAGCATTAAAAAACCCTTATATGTTGGCTTATCTTCTTAGGTATAACAATAATAGTAAAGGTAATGTAATAAGATTGAGACTACTTATAATTCCCTTCTAACTCCATGGTACTAGTTTGTGTCATATCAACTAAGATCTACTTACTTTTGCGACTCATACTCTATTATATGGGAAGGGAAACACAAAGACTACTCTTAACTAAGATTACAAGGTCATAGTTGATGCATTACTCTTATTATGGTCATTCTACTTATAATGTTATAATGTAAACTAGATTGCACTCATATACAGGGTGATAATCATATCCTCTCACATGATCTTATATGGAGAATACGTAAGCTCTTACCTCTATGATTAAGGTTCATGTCGAAGCTTGTACTTACTCATAAGCTCTGATTAGTTAATGGTTCTGATTATACCATTGCTTATTGGTCATTTATATTGTATAAGCATAATAATTAGATACAAGTTGGTTATTATAGGGATTATAACTAAGCTCGTATTACCATAAGCATAAGACTGGAATGATACTAGTCATGAGCTTGGTCACAAGAAGCTAATAGGTTATGTATTGTAATGCTTATAGTGGAAGCTTAGTTCCAAAAATACATTAAATAAATTTTTATGCCTGAATTTTTATAAATATTAAATACATACATATTATATATGCCATTTCAACAACCTGAAATATTAAATATTAAAAATACGCGCAATGTTACTAAATATGGATTGCTTATTACTTCCAAAATTTTATTTTAATATTTACAGATAGTTAAGAACAATACAAATTATATATACATGAAATTTTTCCATTTTAAGGAATTTTGAAAATGTCACTGTTTTAGAGTTAGTTTACAAATCAGAACCAGTTTCTCTTGTTTCATCTGTTTAATAAGATCCAGCTTCCCGAATTGACCGAGTAACACCACTTGCATCTAGGGCAAAGGCATAGGACGCAAAGGTTTCTGTAAAGAAAGGATTGCTCCTAAAACTTGGTTCTGGCATTTGTGCGTGTCCCTGCCTACTATAAGGATTGGTACAGAACAAAACTAACCTAGGGGGATTGCATTTACACAGATTAACCCTTATGAAATTCCGGTATATGGTATAATTTTAGCTGGTAGGCCTCATGCTAGATCTGTGTTTTTTGTTTAGGGCCTTACTTTGGAGAATTTCGCAAGTATATATGATATTTTTGAGTCATATCATGCAACTTATTTGCCTCATATGTGTGTTATGTACTTTCTATAGCACCATGAATAGATATCTAACATGTGTGGGTGAAGAAAACTTCTACATAACTGAACAGTTGCAGTGAGAGCCAGGCACTTTTCAGGATCTATCTATTTTTTTATAATCAATTTTTTGTGCAGCTACCCTTCCCTTCTAGAATGATTACTACTAGATATACATGATTACTTGTTTAATATATTAAGGCCGCAGCCTTATATGCCATCATTGTGAAGGAATTTATGATCATTTTGATTGGCTTCTGTGGATGGTCTCATCTTCCCAGAGAACTAGTGCAAAGAGAGGTATTTCGAAGGTGTTTCTCAGCATTGCCAAGATTACTGCTAGTTATGTAGGATGCACCGATTTGTCAAGTGAAGTTGAAGTGAAATGATTGCAAGACGTCAATTGACTGATATAATTTCAAATATTTTCAAAATGATCCAGAATTTTGAAGTCAGACATGCGCCATCAATTGATATTTGATGGTTTCTCAATTTAGTTGTGTATCTCATCTAACATTTGCAACAAAAAAAATCTGTTAACAGATTCTTTTGACATTTCTACTTTGTTGTATTTCAGTAGTGGAATATCAGTCTACTCGTCAGGTTAAATTCTAGGTGCAAGTCCTGGGTGATTATGAGATAAGAGTATGCACTTAGAAAAATGAAAAATAGTTGTAATTACTGATTCAGATTTTTAAGGGCCATCGTATTGATAAAATAGGCACCTTAGAGATTAGAGAGGAGTTTGTTACAGGAGTGGTCAAGTTAAGATTGGGGATGGATATTCCCTCACCTCCTACTCAAGTATGAAGGAAACCAAGATGGATTACTCAAACATTACAGGAAGGAAAGGCTGGGTCAGTAATTGGGTAGCCCCTTCAGGAGCCAGTAGTTGTTGGGGTTTAATATTATGCAGAGACAATGGAATCATAGGGAGCACCTCCTCACTCAGTTCCAATCCTAGGCGCAAATCTAGTTGATTTAGTTTACCGAGACTCAGTAAATTAGACCATAGAAGCACTCGCATAGGCACCCATAACAAAGGAAAAGGTTAGGATAGAGATATCAAAAGGGACATCAAAGAAAACAGGTGACGAATTTAGGCCATTTGTAATCCTCTTGGAGCGTAGTGGGGGAGACGCCTATTGGTCCCTGTTCCAATCTCTTTTCTAGGGAAATTGATTGTATGGCCATTTTCCAGAAAGCAATCCTTGTGTTTTTAAGCCAGATGATACCCTCACTCATGCTTCTGGTTTCGAAACTACAACCTTTACCTTTTAGACTATCTCTTAGACCTTCACCTCTACTTTTGGTGATTTTGATTCAATAGGTTCAATTGGTAAAGCTCTCACCTTTACGCCCATGTTCATTGCTTCTCTGGAAGGACAACGATATTCATTCTTTCTGGTCTACCACTCACTTTAGTCTAGCGCTTCATCTGACAAAATAGAAAGATTGATACTTTTTGGTTGGCGAGCAGGCTTCGATTGGGGTGCACTATTATAGGTGGGATTGATCAGATCACGGGTGCATTCATAGCTATGTAGGGCCAACTTTATTCCCAGCCAGCAGATGCATGCGTATTCACATAATAAATACAAGATAGAAGCAATTTCCACCTTAAAAACACAAACTTGCATCCGCTGCTTGGGTTTAAACACTAATATCTGATATAGGGTTTGATTTCTTATGTAGGGTTTCAGAGAATCCCAGTGTAGAAACCACGTTTTGCAATTCTAGGATTAAGAAGAAAATATCAACACATATTGGGCAATCTACAAAGATGCTGATAGCCATTGCAATTGGCACAATGGAAACGAAACCCTATGAAAATGTATAAACATTCACACAAACCCTTGGACGACAATAATCAGGTATTAAAATAGGGCACAAGAAATATATAATTTGATTTGGAAAATGCAAATAATAGCAACAACATACATCACAAGGAAAACAAATGGGGACGAAAAATAGACTGGCGTACCTTAGTGGTCCATGTCGGAAATCCCTTGAACTTGGAAAGCACAAGATCTCCGAGCCTCCATTGTCTGGAGGCAACTGTTTTGCCTCCTCGTCTTTTACCTGGTGCCCTATCATAAAACCCTCATGGTAATGGAAAACGTAACCCTTATTATTATTCCTGTCTGGCATACCATAAACAAGAATTAAACCCTCCTAGTCCTCCTCTTTCACAATTTCCATAACACCATTAATTTTCCCCTGTCCCTGACGCCACAATATTGTCAATGTCTCATAACAATTGGGTAACTGTTAAATTATCGATTAATATTTTACAGTGGCAATATTTTCGTGGCTCCTTGGAAAATGAGAAATGGGCTCGTGATGGAATCTCCTGGCCGCAAGTTTCGACCTTTGTATATGTGGCAGTAATAATTAATGGAAAGCCAAAGAATAAAGAATGGAACACCGCGATCTTAATTTTGAGGGTATACTCAATCTCGACAAAAATGAAAGCACCACGCCCCTGGCCATGGTCATTCTTTACAAAATAAATTTGTTATTCCTTTTGTTTTTTATAATTTTAATTTGTATAATGTATAAGTAAATAATATGTTTATATATTTAATTATATTAAATCATATGAACTATATATATTTATTTATATTAAATATTTTAACATATAAACTATAGTAATATATTTATATTAATTATATATTATTATTGTATTTACATATTTTATCATTATTAAGGTGAAAGTAGTTTATATATCTAAAGGTGTTTATAAATTAGCATATTCCAAAGGGGGAAATGAAACACCGGAGAGAACTTCGATATGTTTTAAAAATTAGAGAAAGTTGTGTAAATAATAAGTTTATGTGAACAATCCAATGTTTGCAAAGAACACAATTTCTCAATAGATGGAGGAATGGAGCCACTAAGAAGGTTTCCATGGATATCGAGAGGAGTGAGCTTGCAAAGAAGGGTTATAGAGGTGGGAACAGGACCCGTCAACCTATTGTTTAAGAGATCCAAAACGTTCAGATACTTGATACTTCCAAAAATATCTGAAATGTTTTTTCCTGTTATTTGAAAGATACAATGCTTAGCGATTGTGGAGATTTCCTAGAGATGGAGGGATCGAATTGCTGAGATTGTTACTGGCGAGAATGAACTACTTCAACCGTTGGAGCCCAGGGGTGCACATGTGATGTGTGCAACATTTTAGTATGTGGACCAAGTCTATGGACATGAGGAGGCTCCTCATAGGCCGTCGATAGATGATGAAACCTACAGAGGAACATGCCCCTTAAATAACACATTCGGTGTCATAAGAGTTTGGAAAAACAACCCAAAAAAAATTTATGGTCAACCCATAAAGTATAAGTATTTGGATTCGGCACAAATAAAAAACTATTATATATTGCCTTTCAACATGTATTTAAATTTTATTTATTTAAAGTTAATTTAAAACTATATTTTATATGAAAATATAAATATTTTAAATAAAAATAAAAGAAATTATATAGAAAAATAATATCCTACTTTCAAATTATAATAATAAAAATTTACAAAATTTAACATATAATACATTGTTCTTATTATGCTCGAAATAATCACAAAAATAAAGTAAATTATATAGAAGAGTAATATCCTAGAGGCCGAACATTATTGAAAAGGACAAACTAAGATGCTGACACTATTGCAAAGCTCACCAATAAACTACGGAGAGGATGCCAACTGTCATCGAAGAAAAACTCATAAAGAAGCTGAGCATTATTGCAAAGATCTTTGACAAACTGCTGAGAGGGGTGTCTGCACATAGGAGTGATTTCACAGGAAACAGAAATTTGTCCAGGAGTCAAAGTGAATTATGGGATTCTTGGTTTTCTTCCATAGATAGGCGAGCATTTCCTCTTCTTCGTTGGGATCTCTATTGGTATTGTCATTGGATCAGCAAAGAGATTCAGCAAAAAGGAAAAGAATTGAATTGAAGAGCAAATAGGGTGCCATCCTTGACAATGTAAACGTTTCGAAGTACAATTTTAGAATTGGACGATTGAAGTTTTTGATGAGCACAATCTTATATTTCACACAAACTCATACTGCATTTTTGGAAGTCAATATTGCATTGGGCCTCCCCACCACGGAGAAAACCAAGGTGCCTTCTATTTTTTTGTGATCTCCCATTTCTATGGCTGTGAGCTTTGTTACGAGAAGGATTTCAACTAAGCTCGGGTCATTTTGAAGATGAGCCAAATATGAGAATGTTTGTGAGTTTCATTCTCACACCATAAAATTGTTCATATCTCTACACGGTTTTAGATGTTTCAACAATGTTATTCACAAAATCTTAATAGAAAATGATGCCAAAGAGGTTTCTCTTGGTACGAGTAAGGAAATAGTGAGGGAAATTGACTTCATAATAAATGGACAAAGATCCCATGGAGAAAATGATTCCATGGGAATTTTTGAGAACCTTGAAGAAAATTCCCCGCGACAACAGAATGTGATCATTTTAAGTTTACTTGGCATTGTACGCCATGTTTATGATAATAATGAAGGCTATGTAAAAATACAATCCCTATTTTTGCAAGCATTTCCTACAATTTTAAATGAAATTAAGGTGGATACTAAGAATATTGTTCTTGGAAGTAGAGACACTATAAGAGCCATGTTGATGGGATGTTCATGCGTTCAGATCAAGCAAATGCAAAGGAGATCAGTAGCGAATATTTCACTACAGTAAATACATTTCTCTAAGAGAATATATATATATATATATATATATATTAAAAAAGAGGGGAAAATAAGGGATAAGATACATAAGATACACATATATGTATGTTGTACCAATAACATGAGGATAACTATGAATACGTACTTGTAAGATGTCAACTGAAATTGAAGTGAAATGATTGTGAGACGTCAATTGACTAATACGTTTTTAGATATTTTCAAAACGATCTAGAATTTTGAAGTTAGATATGAGCGATCAATTAATATTTGATGGTTTCTCAATTTAGTTGTGTATCTCATCTAACACTTGCAAATTTTTTTTGTTAATAGATGCTTTTGAAATTTCTACTTTGTTGTATTTCAGCAATGGAATATTGGTCTACTCGTCGGGTTAAATTCCAGGTGCAAGTCTTGTGTGATTATGACATAAGAGTATGAACTTAGCCAAATGAAAAATAGTTGTAATTACTGATTCAGATTTTCAAGTGCCATCGTATTGGTACAAACAGGCCGCTTGTGGACCTGACGAATTTGGGCCAATTGTAACCCCCTTGGAGCTAGACAGAAGGAAATTTCCACCTTAAAAAACAAAAACTTGCATCCATCGCTTGGGTTTAAACACAAAAAAAGCAGAAACTTGCATCCATCGCTTGGGTTTAAACATAAAAAAAGCAGAAACTTGCTTCCATCGCTTGGGTTTAAACACTAATATTTGATATAGAGTTTGATTTCTCGTGCAGGGTTTTAGAGAATCCCTCTGCAACAAAAAGGTTTTTCAATTATAGGATTAAGAATAAAATATCGGCACATATTGGTAAATCGAAAAAGATTGTCGATAGCCATTCCAATCGTCGTAGTGGAAATGAAACCATATCAAAATGTGTAAACATTCACACAAACCCTTGAACAACAATCGGGTATTAAAATAGGACACAAGAAGTACATAATTTGATGTGGTGAATGCAAATAACAACAACAACATACATCCCATACATCAAATAAGGGAAAACAAATGGGGATGAAAAATAGACTGGCATACCTTAGCGGGCCATGCCAGAAATCCCTTGACCTTGGTGAGCACAAGATCTCTAAGCCTCCATTCTCCGTAGGTAGCAGGAGCCTCCATTGTCTACAGGAAACTGTTTTTACTCCTTGTCTTTTAGCCGATGCCATGTCGTAAAACCCTGATGGCAACAACAAACGTAACCCTTATTATTATTCCTTTTTGGCATACCCTGAACAAGAATTATACCCTCCCTATCCTCCTCATCCACATTTTCCATAACACCATTAATTCCCAAACACCACAATAGTGTCAATGCCTCTAACAATTGGTTACCTGTTAAATTATCGACTAATATTTTACAGCGGAAATATTTTTGTGGCTCCTTGGAGAATGGAGGAATGGGCTCATGATGGAATCAGCTGGCCAAAATCGATAGAATAAAGAATGGAACACCAATTGCAAGCGAATATTGCGATGGAGTTTAACAATTTTGACGGTCTGCTCAATCTCAACCCAACCCATTTATATCTCAAGATTTAACATCTCCACCCTCCCATTGATATATAATTTCTTATTTGGCGTGTTTATGTATAACCAATAGGGAGTTTAATACCCTCCCGACCACATAGGCTTTCATCTCTTCTTCTTAAAGTTGTATTTTCTTTTATTTTTAAAACTAATGAGAAAAAAATAAAAAGGTAAAAATTTAACAAAACAGATTTAAGAAAATTAGCAAAGAAATCGATTGTTATATGGATGTTTTCACCATAACGTCATGTTTGATGTGTTGTCATTGGCCCTAGTCTGTAATGTCATCTCTATGTGGGAAATATTTGGCTTAAAAGCAAGAAATGGTCATTTCAAGCTTTGTACGACCAAGAATAATTATCATTGATTGGGCCATATTATCAAGTCAAAACATAACGTCTAAGGGTAAGGGGATCATGGGTCATGTGTGATTCCCTAGACCACCTCAAAGGCCCTATATACTACATAGATAATATTTATCCAATGAGTAAGATATGTCAGTCATTTTGAGGTTTGACACACCAAGTATGGCTTGTAGTCCCTCGGCCATGATTTGATGTGAAAAGAGTTATTGGGCCAAACATTTTTTCCTTAGGGCTCATGAACTATGTGTGGAGCCTTAGGCCACCATAAAGCCCTATAAAGGGAATATTGGCATGTGAGAATGATATAGTACCTCTTTTATGAATTTTGTTTAACCATGGATATTTTTTGTAACTTAAGCAATGGAAAGGTCAAAAGACATAGCCTTAGGCCATAACATTTGCATTTGTTCTATAAGAAAAATATGGTCATAGAAGATTCTACACAGGGAACAATAAAGAAATAGGAAAATACAACAACAATGGAGAATACTTTGCATTTGTCCTTATAAATCACACCACCTGACATAAAATTATAAAGAAGCCACATGAGTTGATTCAATACCCGATTCTTTCCATCTTTGGTATTTTGATTCAATCCCAAATTCTCTCCATCTTCAATTATCCTATTGAAGGAAAAAGCATTGATTTCTTTAACGGAATGTGGAAGCTAGAAGCTACGAGGTCATCCAGAGGCTCCATGAGAAAGCATTATCATGACTAGTACTTGAGTAATATGTGGTTTGAGAGCTGCTTGTTATAAATCCAAAGCTTCGTAGTGTTGCGCGCCCGATCTGTTAGTCCCTATAATAGAGCAGGCTCACCCGGTTCGTTCTCAACATCTAACGATCGTATGGATTTGGCCCCTTGTTTCCATAATTTATGTACCCTCGTAGAGTTTAAGGTATGGATACTCAGATTAGGTCTCCTGGCTAGTCCTAATTAGTCCATGTGTGTGAATCCCTCTCATAAAACATAGCTATAAATGCCAATCTGCAGTAATACAAAATCCAATCGCGAGATAGCGATCTAAATTTTGGTGACCTAGCATCAGTAGCACCACCAACATAGGTGTATATTATATAGTATCTTAGAGAGCATCATCTAAGACAGAGACAGTAGAGGTAGAGATAGTAGATGCATCAACATCAGTAGATCTCCTAGTTTACTTTGATCCATCCCCAAAACCTAGGATTTGAACGGCCTGGCCCGAGAATCAAGACATGCACGTTGCCAAATGGGTGCCCTGAGAATTCCTCATGGGTGGAATAATATTAAATCCTCTCATGACCGAATTAAATCCTGTCATGATCAAATTAAATCCTCTCATGGCCGAATTGGGGATGGACCAGACAGACCAAATTGATACTCATAACCCCAAATCCATAAATTGATTTAGAAGAAGCCCCTTTGGGAAATGGGTAGTTGTACATAGATCTATATTTGAAAAATCCTTCATTTTTTTCTTCGCCTCCCTATGAAACTTCATAGGTTTTAATCTATATTTTAATTTGTATAATGTATAAGTAAATAATATGTGTATATATTTAATTATATTAAAAATCACATAACATATGAACTATATATATTTATTTATGTTAAACCTTTTAAGATATGAACTATAGTAACATATTTATATTAATTATATATTATTATTATATTTACATATTTTACCATTATTAAGGTGAAAGAAGTTTATATATCATAAGGGTGTTTATAAAATATTTACCTATTTTATAAATTCTATTAAGTATATATTAACATTTATTACAAGTATAGTGTGGATGGACTATGAATGTATGGATTTTAACATAATTCCCTAAAATGAAGCATTTTTTGTTGGGAGAAAGAAAATAGGAACAATTTCAATATTATGTTTCCCTTGGGGTTTGAGTTTTGTACTTTGGTGGGGTGTTTTAGAATAATCCCACTTGTTATGCATGCTTTAAATGGTAAACATATCCCATATGCTTTAAATGATTTCGATGATGAACTAGAGGACAATGACTGTGACGATGTTTTTGATGATGAAAATGATGGAAATTATGATGATGATCATCATCATCGTCATATTTGTCATTGTCATCATGATTATCACAATAGTCATCATCATCGACATAATCATCATCCATGTCATCATCATTGCCATTGTCCTTGACATCATCATCATCATGATTATTGACATTTTCATCAGTTATTCATCATTACCTTTGACATAAGAAATAACATCTACCCAAAATATGTGGTTAGTGGAAAAGGGTCATGGAGGACACACATGATTTATGCATGACAAATAACAACTTATTTTGTAAGATGATCAACATCATCATTCTCATTGTATTCATCATCATTGTCATTGTCATCATCACCATCATCATCATCATAATCGTCATCATCATCATCATTGTCATCGTTCTCCTCATTATCAACAAAATTATCATAATCATCATAACCATCCTCAATATCATAATCATTATCCTCATTTTCATCTTCAACATCTAGGTGTAAAACTAGATGCAAAAGTGGATAAAAACAGGGATGCAAAAATGGATGCAAACATGGATGCAACAAAAGTAGGCGCAAAAGTGGGTGCAGAATGGGGTGCACCAAAAATGGATGCAAAAGGTGATGCAAAAGTGGATGCAAAAAATGATGCAATCATGGAAGCAAAACATGATGAAAAAAGTGGCACAAAAGTGGATACAACCATGGATGTAAAATTGGATGCGAAAGTGGATGCAACAAAAGTAGATGCAAAAGTAGATGAAAAAGTAGTCGTAACACCCAACGCAAAACCTGATGAAAAAGTGGATGCAATAACTGATGTAAAATTGGATGCAAAAAAAGATGCAAATGTGGATGCAAAAGTTGAAGCAAAAGTGGGCGTAAAAGTAAGCGCAAAAATGGGTGTGAATTGGGACGCAACAAAAGTGGATGCAATAGTAGATGCAAAAAAAGACGTAAACATGGATACAAAATGGGATGCAAAAATGGATGAAAATGTGAGTACAAAAGTGGACAAAAAAATGGATGCAAAAGTGGATGCAAAAATGGATGAAACAAAACAAGATGCAAAACTAGACTCAAAACAGGATGTAAACTTTGATGCAGAACTTGGCACACGAAGGGATGCAAAAAAAGAAGCAAAAGTGGATGTAAAAAAGGATGCAAAAGTGGATGAAAACAAGGGCGTAAAAGTTGAGGCAAACATGGGCATAAAAGGGGGCATAACAAGTGTAGATGTACGAACTAGGCACAAAACTAGGTGCAAAACTAGGCTCAAAACTTGTCACAAAACCTGATGCAAAACCTGGCACATAACCAGGTGCAAAACCCAGTGCAAATTATGCCGCAATTTGCGCCAGGTTTAGGAAAAGGACGCAAAAAATGCCTAAAATAACACCAACCCATGAAATTGCGCCATTTTGTCCAAAACATGAACAAAATACATTGAAAGATGGTCTAGACGCAAAAAAGGATGCAAAAAGAGACGCTAAATCCAGTTTGTGTTGTAGTGATTCCTCTCCATTGTGATAATACTAGCCACATAAGTGTGTCCAAGAATCCAGTTCTTCATTCCAAGACTAAGAAGATACCAATTCAGTATCAGTTCTTAAGGGAGCAAGTCACAAATAGAGTGGTTCAATTGAATTTCAATCCTTCTACATAATAGATTGTTGATATCTTTACTAAACCTTTACCAAAGAAACAGTTTGAGTACCTACTCCAGAAGCTGGCTATCATATCTTATTCCAAATAAATTTTTCACTTTGATAGGGGGATTTGTTTTATAGAGTCTTCTTTGACATTGATGTCAAAGGGGAAGAAGTTATTATTTCTATAGATGATAAGAATTTGGTGATTACAAGTACAAAATGCATCCAGAATTTGAAGGTTGTCATCAATGCCAAAGGGGGAGATTGTTGGCATTATGATTAGTATTGTGATGATCCATATAAGTAGATCATATTGTGATGTGATTGTCATTGATGGAAACACATAGTTCCAAGCATATAATCAAGATAAGCAAAGGACATAAATGAATAAGCAGAGGAATTAGGAGAATCGACGATTTGTGTAGAGATATGCAAGATAAAGCATGGGAAGAAAGTTTAAAATAAAATATGATGAATAGATCCAATGGTTAGGAGTGAACCTTCAAAGAAATAAATGGTCTAGAAAATTACAAAAACAAGATTGTAGAGGTCAAATTTTGAGAAAAATGAAAAGTATAGTTCCTCATTCCACAATCCGGAATCCAAAGATTGACATTTAGGAAAGGATTCTGCAAAAGCGATCAACAGTTCATAGCATTTGCGGAAAGAGATTTGTAGAAGTCCATTTCAAAAAATTTGGTAGACGCATTCGCATTTCGCAATCCATAATACAAAGATCAACATTGATGAAATAATACACAAGAAATCATCGACTCAGAGAGTTACGAAAAATTATTTGTGGAAGACGAATTATGGAAGCAATTTCGAGATAAGTAAAAAAAGCTTACCCGCAATCCGCATTTGTTCTCAGATCAATGGCTAGGTTTGAATCTGCAAGAAATCAACAGTTCAGAACAAATGAGGAAACAAAGTTATGGGAGAAAATTGTAGAAGTAGTTTGAATTTTTTGGGAAAACCCACAATCCACAATATACATCATATCTAAGATCGATGATATGGAAAGACTCTGCAAGAGATCGACGACGCGAAAGAAAAATTGTGGAAAGGGAATTGCAGAAGTAGTTTGAACAAATTTGAAAACCTGCAATCCCTAATCCACATCTGATCTAAGATCGACGATTGGGAAAGACTCCGCAAGAGATCGACGATGCGGAAGAAAATTACGGAAAGGGATTTGTGGAAGTAGTTTTGAAGAAAATCAAAATGCACACTCGAAATATAAAATCTGCAATCTGCAATATCTGAAATATAATTTTAGATCGAAGAACAGGAGAGAGTTCGCATAAAATCACCGACACAAGAGAAGTATTGAGGAAATAATCTTGCAGAACCAGAACTGCGGAAGAAGTGAGGGTTGCAAAAAAAGACAATTGTGGAAGGAGTTAGAGTTACGAAAATGTCATTGCAAAAACTTGGAATTGCAGGAAGACTGAGCACTAGAACAAAATGAGGAATTAGCTACTACGTGACTAAAAATTATAGTCACCATAGGATTTTCAAGTGATTTACTACTAAATATGAGCAATTTTCAGTAACCCAACTATAAACGACTAAAATTAACGAGTAATTTAGTCACCAGTTAACAAATATGACTAGATAATAAGTGACAGAGTTAAAAATGACTAGCATAAATGACCAATTTAGTCACGGCATAAAAAATGACTAGCTAGAAGAATATGAAATAGTCATTTATGTCAGTAGTTTTTAATTATGTCATGGAAAATTGCAATTTTGACAATGAGGTGTGAGTTTTGTAAATTGTCTACCTTCTATTAGTAATATTGGTGCCATGCACCTCGATATTCAGAGATACAACAAAGAAATTGCATGAATTTTCTCTTGACCATATTTATCCCTTTTGCACCATTGAAGCAAACCGTTAAACGCATGCCAAAGGAAAATTAGGTTCCTACGTCAATTACAAATTAGGTACTAGAATCAGTACCATATTGATACCTAGAAGCATCATAGCTAGTTATTTATCCTTCAATGTAAGAGTCCCAAGTCCCATACTGAGGTGGTTTTCTAACTTTAATATAACTATCATGATCTGTGACCGTCGAACCAGTGCATCGGTCGACGTAGATTCACCAGGCTCAGTTCCTTTAAACGTCGTAGTAATTGATCCAATAATAATTGAGCTGATGGAAGCACTAAGAACAATATTTCAACCAATCAAAGACTCAATTATAATTAAACTGGGGTGCTAAACCAGAACCAGTCTCAGATCCATATGCAGTAAAGGTAGAGGACCGACCCCATCTCAAGGTTTTCGGTAAATATTATTTCAATTCCTCGACCTCTTACAGGCCTAACCTCGTAGAATATGATATGTATAATGTAGTGATGACCTATCCTTATCACTTTCAAGTTAAACCTCCTTTATGCATTAGTGTCCAAGTAAATTTTCAAGATACCAAATTTTCAACTTAGTAACAAATTTATTTTGGACTAGTCCACCTCATATTTAGCTATAATCATGATAGCTATAACTATCATGATCTATGACTGTTGAAATAGCTACACTAGTTGACGTAGCTTCACCTGGCTCAAATCCAAATTTAAAGGTCATAGCAGTTGATCCATCAATTGAACTGGTGGAAGCACTAAGAACAATATTTTAACCAATTAAAGACTTAATTATAAATTGGGGTGTTGACCCAAAACTAGTCTCATATCCCTAATAACTCTTCCATAGTTCCTTACACCTATATGGAAGGAAGTATTAGCAAAGAAATCAAGCAGTATTTGAAGGCCTATTTTTATAAGGATTGACCTCAGAACATTCAACAGACCATAGATAGAGTCAAGGAATCCCAAGAAATAGTCATAGTTCAGTATAGCAGACTTGACAAAGGTCACAACCCAGCTTAGCAGCCCAAAAATTATGCATAAAAAGGTCACGACTTAGTCCAAACAACTCACAAAGGTCACAACTCTTTCCAAACAACACACAGAGGTCATGGTTCTGACCAAACAACCTGCATAGGTCATGGTTCTGTCCAAAGAACTCAATTTTTAACTTTTTCTCCTTGAGACATGCCTATTTGTGTTTATCGATGCATAGAATCACTTAGTTATTTTTATTTCCCATAATTTAGGTGCCTTTCAAGTTGTAGTCTCTCGAGTGCTACTTTTAGTTGTTATGTTTATGGAATCTCCAATGTCCATAGAAACCTGACAAACATAACTTGGGAAAAAGTTAGAAATCTCTTTGAGTTTTCATGAAGTAAAGGGTATTATTTATTTCTTATAAATAATTAATAAAATGTGTTGAAATAGTGATTCCATAAATTCTACATTGTATCAAGTTTCCAAATTTCAAAGCAACCTTTTAGCAAAAACTCTACTTCATAACTCTTGTTTTAATATATATTAACATAAGTATTAATATGTCATATAGTTATAGTTATAATATAACCTATATAATATAATTAATTTATATTAATATTAATATGATAGTTATTTCATTTTATATTTTCATTGGTAAATATTAATATAAATTATAATTATAAATCCAATAATCAAATTTGAAAACAAATATATATCAATCAAATAAAATCAAAATTGAAAAAAGTCTAATGCGACTAATTACTTTTAATTCTAATTGGAAGATAAAGGTTTTGGTACCACAAAATTTAGCAACAAGGGTTTGATCTCGGCTTCGAAAACAGAGTTTTGGCTAGGTCAAGGAGGTTGAACCTTTAAGCAAGGTAAGGTGCACCCATTTAAACTCCTCATTCCATGTTCCCACAACAGATGATGAGAGAAGAGAGTTTTCGTCTCTCAATGTCACCGTCGGTCCAACAGAGTGCTTTCACTGCCTATCGAATCTCCCACTAATGCTATTCAAATTGATGCTGATGTATTTGCTATTGAGGACACGCCAATGATTAAGAAAATAAGATCTGGCACATATGACATGGAAATATATGAAGGGAGGTTTTAAGAATAATCCCAAGACTGAATCAGAGACATATATGAAGCAATGCTTTATGCCAGGTCACCTTCCAATGCCTCATATGTACCCTGTTGTATCCACAGGAAGGATAAACAGGGTTTTGATCCCGCCTTCGAACTATATGCAACAGAAACATCCATTCAAGCAATCAAACTAGGGAATTTATCAAATGTATACTTGGCATGCATATCAAATCAAGCCACATTGATTCAGCATCCAACATGGGGAGACGCTGCCAATAGAGGTTTCTATATATACTGCAATTTTTAAGGCCGCCGAGGTAAGTAATGGATCCTCTCTAATTCATATTCATTTTGTACCATTAATTAGATACTTTGATCCTCACTATCAACATTTGCAAAAATTCCCAGAGTCACGTTTAAACTATTTTGTTAAATGCAAGAGGAGGAGCTAAAACCCAACATGGTGACCATTGTTAGTGTCTTATTGGAATGTGCCTACTTGCAGATGTGCAACAGGGAAAAGATGTATTTTGATTGGGGGAGATCCGACTCTCTTGAGGGGTTGAAGCAGCAAATGAAGGCCGAGTTCATCCTCCCTCAGACAGTCACCGACCACTAAGGGAAGCCACAAAATATAAAAGGAATGGGAAAAAATCATTGTTGAAGACCAATTTCTATCTATAGAGGCCAAATTCATCTATAGTAGCAGTTGGGGTACATTGGAAACATCACTTTCCAGGTTTCACTGTGTTATGTGTTTTAGTTCATGGTAGCGGCTATAGTAGCCCTTCATTTATTGTATTGTTACTGTCCACTTCCATAATAAAATTCCAATGATGTTCTTCCTATTCCATGTGCAACTGGGATGAACACATTATGTCTGACAAAATGTTTTGATTCAATGAGAAATTGCCTAATAAGTTACAAATCAATGTAATGAAAACCATTTGACAAAAGCACCCAACCAACATTAGCAACCAAACCACAACAATTTTACAATCCACTTGAGTCTGGGACATTACACACAATCACAAGAGTTTGTTCCTTATCCAAATAAGGAAGGTAAGCATCTCTAACTTTGCAGCAAGGTTGGCTGGTGTGAAATATATTCCTAAGAGTATATTCCTAAGAGTATGAAGTGTGGCATAAATTTTACTAAGTCATCCATAAAATAATGGACATCTGCATTACAGTAACCAGAATCTCCAAGATGCATTCTTAGAAAGCCATACATTTTCAAATAGAGATGATCTACTATTAATAGTTGTACCTTATTTTACAACAATTTCCACTACAATCTATCAACCCTGTTAACCAATCCTTGGGAGAGGACCAATCAAAAATACCCTATGACTCTACCTACAGGATTTTAGTTACCAAAAATTATTGTACTTGGTGAGTTTAATTAGATTGCTTTAGACTTTTTGATTTCCAAAGTTGAACCTCTTGATTGAAATTCCTTCCATGTTAATGCTAGTGATCTATCTGAGACATTCCCCTTGACATATATTTTGATTTTTGTGCCTCTTTAAGAAGAATTTATGCATTTGTCTGTCCATAGATTTATGTTCCCTTAACAGAAATGCCCTTAGTGGCCTACCTTTATTATGAAAGAAACCAAGAGAAGATTCAAAATCTAGGGTTGAAAAAAGCTTCTCAGCAGCTTATTCATATATGATAGCTTGAATAGATTGTTCTCAATCATGAAATAGGAATTTGTATTATTCCTTGTCAATGATCCTTGATGTTAGCTTGTTTTTATTTTTGTAGAGAATATTGTTAGATCATTTTCATCAATATGGCCTTTTGTTTACTACAATATATGTGGACTCTATCTCCTGAACCAATTGTGGGGCCTTTCAAAATCTTAAGCAAAAGCTTCCAATATTCCTCTATTTTTTTTCAGTGTGCAATTGTTTTTCTAAGAATTGCTTTGATTTTAGTTGTCTCTTCTTTTACACATTCTTTCATGTATCACTAACCAAAATTGACTGTGAAGATCTTCTCGTGGTTCAAAATTGGAAACACTGCTGTGGATATTTGTAGTTCCCTGTTCAACTACTCTGTTTCATGCAGTCAAAATTTTTATTGCATCCAAGAGATGGCTTGGTTTTCAGATCACGTTCTTTTGATTCAATCACTCTTCAACAATGCTTTAGATATGGAGAGATAATGAGATTTTATCTTTAGGTGTTGAAATAGTTTCTCCAGTTAATTATAGCCTATCCCATCACCGAAAATTTATTAGTGAGGAGTTGGTTTGAAATGGAAAATATTTCTCTAGTCATCTGCGTGAGTCTTAAAGCGGACCCTGAGGGTAGTCTTTTTCTCAGATGATAGACAACATGGTTTCTTTTTCTCTTCAAACATCAGACAATTTGGTTCTTAGTCTAATTCTTTAGGTGTTGTAATGTTTTCTCCAGCTAATTATAACTTACCGTAACATTAACAATTGATTAGCAAATAGCTCATGGAAAATGGAAAATATTTCTTAGTTATTTGCATGTGTCTTAATGTGGACCTCAGGGTAGATTTTTTCTTGTACATATACAATATGGTTTCTTTTGCTCTTCAAACATAAGACAAGTTTGTTTCTCATTCTAACTTTACTGATAATGGTCCATATGAGATTTGGACCCTACCTTCATTTCTTCAGGACATGTTAATAACGAATTTTCCATTCTCCTAATTATCTCAGTAATCTTCATTTAGAATTATTTATACCGGGGATTCCTTTCCATACTAATCAATATCGATACCTAAAGCAGTTAGAGTGTCAAACACTTTCCTATGATGTAGTATAATGTCTTGAATACACTTTTTCCAAACAAATGTTATAGCAATCCAGGAGTCTTATCTGATGGAATCTCACAAACATGAATATTGATGGGTAATCCTGGTGACACTAATGCAACAATTTCTCTTCGCAACTACAAAAGGATTGAAAATTCGGAGGATCCTATATCTCCTGGTAATAAGGATCCCTCATTGATACCCTTTAGGATGGGTGAATAAGGATATCAAATTAAAAGTTACAAAATAGTGTAGGCTTAGATTTTCTCTTAGTGAAGAATTATAGAAGCCAATGTAGTTATTCTTGAAGTATATAGTGCAATGTTTCACAGTCCCTACATGTCTACAGGGAACACCATCTCCATGAAAAGGGAAAACTAACACCGCATGGTCAAGGATGGTAAATATTTCATCATCAATGCACATAAGGGGAATTCTGACACCTCTCTAGTGAATGTTCACTTAGCTAAGAGATAGATGAACTGAAGCACAAAATATGAAGTTCCTTTCTTGAGATAAAACTAGAAAGACACCAAGTTAGTAGGTGTCAAGACATATTTGGAAGCATGTATGAAAGAACAGAAGCATCAACTCCAACATCTTTTACAGGCATACAAAGAAGTGTTCCAAGGACTAAAAGGTACACCACCCAAAAGGGAGGTGGAGCACAAGACACAATTCCTACCACACTATCTACCAAACATAGGACTGTACAGATAGCCCATACTATAGTCATATGAGGAGAAGAGGAAGTTGCAAGAATTGTAAGACCAAATGCCATGTGGTTCCCGTGTCATTTCAGTACCAAAGAAAAATGGGACTTGGGGAATGTGCATTGACTATAGATTTCTTAACAAGATCACCCTCAGGAATGGGTACCCTTCATAAAATTGGAAGAAAATGAAAAAAAATCACAAAGAGAACAAAAACAAAACCTACCAAAATCAAACACTACTAAACCTCAGTATCAAGTGGGCATCAAGAACTAATATAATGCACATATTTAAAATATAAATAGTAAAGTTTGATTCTGCATCCTACTTGAAATATAAGGATACCACCAGTATAGGTTTCTAATTAGGCTATTATCACTAAGAACAGTTATTTCCAAGAAACATAATCGGTACTTTATTAAATACAACTAGCTGACTGATCTATCTTTGAAAATATATCAAGAAGAAATTATAATATGATAAGCATCCCTCAAAAAATACCAACTACTGCATTCCAATATTTATAATAATCAATCATTCAATAAGCTTCTAATTTCATCATAAAGGACAAGGTGGAGGAAACAAGGAAAATATTTATTACTGG
The DNA here is from genome assembly GCA_001517045.1 of Pseudotsuga menziesii. NCBI lineage: Eukaryota > Viridiplantae > Streptophyta > Pinopsida > Pinales > Pinaceae > Pseudotsuga > Pseudotsuga menziesii. The sequence continues at coordinate 145,098 of LPNX010137669.1, forward strand.
CTCCATCGTTGACCAACAAATTACAGAGAAAGGTACATCGTGAGCTAGACAGGCTCCAACTCTAGTTCATAGAACCAAGAATCCCTTAACTATATGCAGTTGAATACAAAATTAAAATTCTAAAAGCATAGTTTAGAACCAAATTCCTATTTGCTGCAGAATGCACTGTTCCAGAAGTATTCAAGGTGAAAACTATATGCCATATAACACTAGAGACTGAGTATCAGATTGGCCACTTATTTCAATATACTATAATCGAAAATATGTAGGTAGATGATGTTACATCACAAGACAACTCAGCACACATAAGTAAAGAGACAGTAACTTTGCATCTTCGACATGCTAGAAAACAAACATAACAAAGATAAAGGAGAAAGCATTATTATCAGAAAAAGAAAGAACAAAACAATCAATAAATGAAATTTCTGTATCCAATTCATTAATGTGAAAATTACATTAAAATGTGTGCTTCCTCCCTATATATATGTAATGACAGTTGTTCTATTTAATTGCACACTAGCCTATTGGGTACTCGTGTGGGGTTATGGATCAGTACATAAAACAACAATAAAAAAACACCTTCCTCGCCAATTTTATCACAGGCCATGGAAGAAAATCATCAATGATAAATCCTATAGGCTATAACAGTAGCAAATTTTATATCTGAATTTTCCTTTTAAGGCAGTATTTCTTCCTCTCTTGAAACTAGCAAGCATCTGACGATAATTGTGCACATTTGATAGTACTCTTGAAACCAGCAAGCATCTAATACTAATTGTGATACAAAGTCCTTAAATGATCCACAAAGGAATTACAAGAGCATGTTTTTAAAAACTAGGTATGTTATACATGAAGTGATCACCTTTATCTCTTTCATATGCATATTCACATTCCATAGAAATGACCTTAGGATTTTGATAATGAGCTTGATCTAGATCTGCCTTTGCTGGTAATTTGTACTCTTAATTTTCACTGTTGAATTCTGTATTGACACATTTAAAGAAGTTGTAGTATTTTCACCTTCAGATGCTACTCTCATAATTTACCTTCAAGCGTTACTCTTATATTTTCACCTCTAGGTGCTAATTTTCCACCTGCAGGCATTCTTCACTTTAATTCACAAATTCAAGAGTGAGGATGGATACACTATTTGGAATGGTGGCACGTATTAGCAAGCAAAGACTGGTCACTGCATTTATTACATGCGCATGACTCAAAGGAAGTGAAGATCAAGTGGCACTAACCATCTATTTTGGCCATGGAAGGTTTGAGATCGGGATGCTCATCCCCTCACTCATGTAGAGAAACCAATATAATGTGTACATCACTATTTAGTATTTACCAATAGAGTTGTCTTACCCACGTAAGTGGGTTCTGTTTCATACAGTTGGGACCAGGTGCAAGTTTAGGGTGAAATTGTAATATTACATACCCCCACATAGCAGCATTTTAGCCATTTTTCATGAGTTTTTAGACTTATATGCTTCATTGTAATACCCATGTTAGAAGGTGTCACTTGCACAAGGTGTCACTAGTGGTGTTCCTTCACTCGTTGTGCCCTCTGTTACCTTCCATTTTGCATGGGTGGCCATTTGTGATCTTCATCACGATTTCAATGGGGTGGCATGTTCATGAAGGTTGGATGCTGTGGATTTCAGAATGCTAGAATGATGATTCTTGGATAAGGATGCCCTAGATGATTAGGTGGCATAATTTCATGATGTCCTAGTATTGATGGGATCTCATGATATGATTTGAATAATGATCATAGATAAATATAGCGCTTTGATGCCGTAACTGTTGTAATGTAATTGATCAATGTCCCTCGAGGATAAAAAGGAAAAGGACACAGGACTAATGGAGAAATTTGGGAGCCTCATCCTTGTTGTTTTGGAACCCAAAATGAGTAGCAAAATAAGAGGGCACTTCTGGTTTTGTTCTGAGATTATTTTGGGGCTGTCCATGCTTCATCACAATAGCGTGTCTATCCTCTCAGATGAATTAACCATAAGTAATAAATTCTGAAAAGTATTTTATATCTTCATGGCAGGTCTGTAGTATGTACTGAGTTTCATAAGAGCAGTAGCATCCTCATATTTTGTCACATTCTAAATGCATTTCCTGTAAGGGAACTGTAATGTCCCCGGTTTTGACCCCGTTTGCATGATGTATATATTGTCATTAATCGTGGTGAGGAGCTCAAGGAAAAATCCCCACCATCAATTTGGTTGTGTGTGTGTTTCGGCAATGGGAATAGTTGCCGATGGTTATTGTGCCATTTGGCACATTATAATTCGGCATCATGTAAATACGCACATCAATTAAAACTAAAACCACAAACAGCTACGACAGTGCAACGTTGAATGAAAAGGGCATGGTTCCAAAGGATAAGGGGTGGGGGATGTCAAACCTTAGTCTATGGGGGAAAGACCCATGTGTTACCACCTTGTTGATTTGTCACCTTTCTTGTCTCATCCAACCTCTTCCAACTTCTTTATTGTCTTGTATTGGGTAGCTGGGGAAGTTATTGTTTTGGGAGTGGGGTGGCAGGACTGTCAGTCCTTTCCCCACATGCCCACTCCACTCTACCACTGCTGCGCATTCTCACGGTTTCCTGTCCATTCCCCACGGTGGTCTCTTCATCCGCGCGCGCATAGGGAGGTCGTATTTTTGTTCCTCCTGTTGGTTTGCTCACTCTCACGTAGAGGAAGACGGCCTAGTTTCATCCTCACACACCGGCAGTGATTTTGCTGGATCTCACGCAGCCAGGAGAGGCGCTGGTTATCAGTGGTCATTCACATTTTTCCACAGAGTGGAATCGGGTATGTTTTCCCCTATGTGGTGGTTGCTAATACGTTTTTGGGATTGTTGTTTTCCCATGCCGTGAGTGGTATTTGCTGCTATACCTTGGTGCGGTTGAGAGTCCGTCCTCTTTCCATCTCGGACTGTGCATGTGTGTTCACTTCTTCCATTGTGGGACTGTTGCCTTTCCCACATTGTGGTTGGCTGTTGATTGCCGCCTCTGTGCCTAATTTTCCCATGGTTATGCTGGGAGTTTTGTTTCTTATCCACTATGGGCTGTGGATTGTTGCCACCATTTTGATTGGGAAGTTAGGTTGCTGACATACCCTGGTTTGGGTGTTGCAGCCGAGTTGTTTTGGCCACGGTAGGCCCAAGAACAACTCTGTGTTGCCTTGTGGGCTTGAGCTATGCTCAGTGTTGTTTGGGATTATCCCTGGTCGTCTTTGCTTATTCACAGGGCTGTGAAGGGTTGTTTTGCTGCTGGTATGCAGTGGTTGTCCCTTGGTTATGTGTAAGCCTGCATTGACCCTTATCCTTGGAAGAATCATGCCCATCTCAGGGGTGGCAGCGTTGCTGAGAGATTGATGAGCACGATGGCCTATGGTTGGGTGGAACATTGTAGCGACGTAGCTGGTTGCGGGCAAGTTCTTCATCAAAAGATAAGTGCTGCTGGTTAATTCATCTCTGCAATTTCTATAGTAATTTCAAATGAATTAGGATGAACATGATTAATGCTGGAATGTATGTTTGCTTCCACTATATGATTGAAGATTTATGCATCTATGTATGCTTGTATGTTTAGCATTCCTGATATGTTTAAGCTTTTAATTTCAACATTAATTTCCATTGATTATGTTCACGGGGCTGTTTTCCCATATGTATGGTGTTGGTCGCGTCCTCTTCGTCGGTAAGAGGGATGGGGACGTGACAGGAACCCCTAGTAACAAGTACCAAACAATTGGATGATCAATGAAATTAAGGAAAGGATTCACTAATTTGGGCATTCAGATCGGTTTCTTAGGTAGGAAAACATGCTCAGAGGTCAATACACAAATAATTTAAGCACAGACATATCCCATTTATTGTTGGATAAATTCCTTACACTAGTTTGAATTTTATAACTTTGAATAGGGTTCCACTGTTGGTTAGGATAGACTGCCACATGTTTGAATTTTTCCCACCGTAGTCATCACCTTTGAGGGACCGTAGTATGCATTTATGTGTATCATGTAGCAGAGTTAGGAATGAATCTTCTAGAAGCAGCAACTTTGAGCGCATCCTTTAGTTTATTTGGAGTTCTAACATATACAAACATTGTTATGGATCAGCAAGGTAAGAATTTGTTGTCCAAGAGGAGTGACTTCCAAAGGAGTGCCTCCTTGTAAACAACCCTTAGGATGGTTTCTTTCAACATCACGATGAAGAAAAAAATTCATTACTGATGGATATATTAGAACTATTTGTGAATAACTTCAAAATAAAAGATGCTCTTGCTAAAGAAAATGAAGCTTTTCCATCCATATCCAAGTTATCTCTACCAACAAAGGATTTTCCTTTCTCCTATGATAGAATCTCATAAACATCCATACCTATAACAGAACCAAAAGATATAAATTTATCTCCAAGGTCATTTCTCACACGCAGTGAAAATTGAGTAACTAAATCCAAGAGTTGTTCAATTACACGTACAAAGCTATGTGTTGGCCTCTTATGTCCTTTTAATTTCCCCCCAACATCAGAAATTTGTATAGATGCATTATCCAAGTTGTGATCAATGCTCTTTTTACTTTGCATAAGCTTATCTCCACTCCCAATCATATCTTTCTTTAGTACCTTCTCCTTCTCTTTCTATTTATCCTTCTGTTGCCACTGCAACAATTTCCCCAAAAATTTTAATTTTAGGGCCCCCCTTTTATTTGTTTTTATTAAATTTGGCCTAGAAGTATTTTGTTTTTGCCAAAGTCTCCCCGAGTTCAGGATTTTCTTTTAAAAGCTTGGTCTATTTCACTTTTCTGTATCGGAAGATTAGTCGACTATCCTTCCGATATCGGAAGCATAGTGGACTATCCTTCCGACATTGCGGAAACAGAATCATCTATCTTGTTGAGTACCTTTGAAATCCCTCATCAATGCATCAGAGTTAGTATGCTTTATTCTTGGATTTGGTTTGCTGAAGTTGTGGCTCTTTAGTGCTGGACTTATCTGACGATCTTCTTTTTTCTACACCCTAGTGTTTTCGACATCCGAGGATGTTCTCTTTTTGCTGTCAGGTTGATTGACCAAAGCAAGCCAGGGTTATAGTGTCTATCTCATCCAGCGTTGCAGGAGGCTAGTCCCGAAGAGATTCGAAAGCTTAGTGTTTTCCATCCTAAGATCTAATACCCATTCCCAAAGTAAATCCCGCGAAGATATATCTGTCCATTGCAGACGTTGCGAAGGGTTATCAGCCTTTGGTTCCGAGGGTAGAACTTAGTGGTTCCGATGTCCGAGACTAGTAAGTAATCCGGGTTTGTAGTCTGTTTCATGCCCTCTATTGCGGTGATTTTCCAGCTTATTCTTTCGATTGGTTTAATACTTGTCCACTGATAGTTTCCTCTCAGTCGTGGGTATATATATGCAGCCATGTGACTTGTCATTTGTATTGAGATTTGTCGTTTACACTGTTGAAGCAATCCAAAGAAGTGTGCGTGCACAGCTGTCAAAACTTTGCTCGCCCTGGACTTGCACCCATGAAGTTTTCATCGTATCTAGTCAGTTGCATTGATACTGCCAGGTAGGTTACCCATGGTTTTGTTACTTTGGTTGTTGATTGGTTGATTTTGAATCATTAGGTTTCCGTAGGTTAGGTCTTTTTTTCCGCATAGGGGGTTAGGAATTTTTTCCTTCTTACGATGATTTCATGGATATTTTACATTAAGAGGGAGGGTTTATCGCATTATTGAGTTTTCATTTCATGGGAGGTCTGAGTCTATACACCATTGAAGCGTTATTGACGCATCTACGATTCTTGCGTGAGTTGTTAGGGCATGGTGCAGAAGGGCATTTTGCCATCCGCACCACCCTTTTATTGAGCACTTGATGGTATGCTAGAGGTTAAGAATCCATTTTTTCCTCAGTTACAATATCCGTGGGAATCAAGAGGGTTTTTTTTTTAGTCGAGTATGGTTTTTAGAGAAGACGGTTGCTACGCAGGGTTTAGCGGTTTTGAGGTTAAGAATTGTGTTGAGATCCAGCGGTAGAATAAGTTTGATAAGTACCTACATGAGATGAAGAAGTTTTTTCAGTCGATTAAGGTTTTGAGATAGTGGAGCTTGGGAAGATTTAGGAAGCGGTTTGTAGGACTTTTCTTGTTAAATCATTTATTCATAAATACTGTGTTTAACCTATTTTAACAACATGCATGTTGAAGAGGTAAATAAATTAGTATATTTTCTTGTGTATTGCTATAAGCACTTGCTAAAGCTCAGTTAGCCTAAAACATGTTGTTTGAATGTGACAGGTTGATTTCCCTAATAGAAACATGTCGAAGAGACAGAAGAAGAAAGCTCAGGTGGCTGAAGAAGAGCCTAAGGTAGAAATAATAACCAAGGTAGAGTTCATCAATGAAGACACCAAAGACACCACTGGAATTGAAGCAGATTACAAGTGGGGAGAAATATTCAGAGAGATCTCAAACCAGAATGTACTTGATGTTGGGTTTGAAGAAATGACAATCTATGCTAACATTGAAAAGTTAGCTTTGATGAAAGTAGCTACGAGGCCCGAATTATTTCCCTGCTCAGAGGTAATAGGTTGGATTTTTCCCAGGGTAGATGTGACTAAAATGATCTTAGAAAACACTGCAAAGCAAGGCTACACTGCATATATCCCTGCCTATGTGTCTATGGCATACAATATACCCTCACCATAGGTTTATCTAACAGAAAGTTGGTTAGAGGAGGTAGCTTTGGACCTGGTAGAAACTGTAAAGGGAATGATGATACCAGGAAAGAATTTCAGAACCAGACCTTCTTGAGAATATGACACCTCAACTCTTCAAATTCCTTACAAGTTTATTGTCTTGATGCTTAATAGGATTTTCGGTCGAGCAAATGGAAAAAATTTCAAGATAGGTTGGATACCAGTTATCTTTTTCATTGCTACATAAGGAACCATCTTCAACTGGGCCAGTATGGTGTTGAACAATCTGTCTGCATGTATAAGTGCAGCCTTAGGAGGAGTATCTCAAAAGAAATCTGAATTTTATACGAGCTCTATTCAAATTGACTGCATATTGTGCACCCAGGCTTTCTCTGCTTTGAAATGCAATTGGGAGAAGGACAGAACCCCAGTATACACGGCTTCTAAGTTGTTTTGGGAACATAAGTATTATAGTTATTATAGGGAAATTTGTGAGCATTTCATTATGCCCTTGTATACTCTGATTTTCCTAACTAAATGTAATAGCATCTCCGAAGAAGCGTTTAGGGTCATACAAGAGTTCGGGGATTATTATTTAACAGAGGATGGATTGTATATAAGGATGTATGGTGGTTCTAGAGCTCCTTCCCTGCTACCAAAATATGCTACAGATTATGTACTCCACAAGGAGGCAGTCAGAGAGTTGTACATAGATGGAGTAGGAATTTTTTTGTTTGAACATAAGAAGGCAATGTACCCTACAGTTCCTTTCTTACTTGGAAGCTATAAGTTTTCAAGTGTAAAGCAGGTAGCAGAGTTTGTTAAAGAGCTAGAATATTTTCGCTTCAGAGAAATGAATTTTCATAGAAATGATTCCCATAACAAAGTAGCTGATTACTACAAAGGAGAAGGAATCCATTTTGAGTACACTGAATTATGGGACAAAGACAAGGAGACATTTCGAAATGCAAAGAACATAATATCCCTCAAGAAAAGGTTCAAGCAAAAGATAACAACTATGGGTGGAAAAGGCAAGACTTAAGAAAAAGCTAAGAAGCTAGAAGAAGAAGAGGCCAACAAAAGAGAAGAAGATGTCAGCAATTTGGTACAGGAAGCAAAAAATTGGTTAAGAAATTAAGAAGAAGAAAAGAAACGAGATGTTGAAGAAGCAGCTAGGAAGGAATAAGAAGAAAGAAAAAGAAAAGAAGAGGCTGAAATAAAGAAGAAACAAGCAGAAAGTGAGGGCTTCAAGATAACAGAATCCCAAAAAGAGAAGCATCCCACATAGTAAGTTGATGTACAGGAAGTCCAAGATCCTACATATCAAGAACAAGGAAGATCTAATCTTGATCCCTTGGAGCTTGCTGTCTCTTCTAGCAGTATATTAGGAGAATTTTCAATTTCTGATTTTGATTTAATTCCTTTCATGCCTATCGAAGGGGACGAAGTTCCTGATTTTAATACCATATTCTATGACAAAGAAAATAAAAGAGTTGTTAAGAGAATTGAAAAAAAAAGGTAGATACTGTAGGATAGCCAGGTAAGATGGTCATAGACAAGACAGTGGTACATGGTAAGCATAAGGATCTATGGTTGATAGCAAGAGTTGGGGTAGATTTAACCTTAGCAACTGAAGACAATGTGGATAGGCTCATGATTGATCTAGAGCAGTCATGGAAGAGTGTAGCCCAGCTGAAAGAAACCTTAAAGAAGGAAAGGGACGAAAGCCATAATATAAAGAGAAAATATGAAGACATGATAGGAGAAGCTAATGTTTCAAGGACTGAATACCAAACTCTACAAGCAGATAAGGATGCTTTAGAAATATCTACAAAAAGCACAAAGAAGAGTTCCCAAGTTACCTTGGCAGAGTTGCAAAAGCTATGGCTGGAGCATCAAAGTTTATAGAATAAAAAGGATAATCTGAAGCTATCATGTGGAAATTTAAATGAAGAAAAGAACAAGTTGGAGAGCAAGGTTACTGAGCTAGAAATAGAAAAGGTTGTTGCAGAAGAAAAGGAAAAGCAATATCAGATGCAGATAGTAGCCTTAGAAGAACAGACAAATTCATTGACTGCGTCACTAAAGGGTGCTATCGAGCAGAAAGCTAACATCCGACCCTTAAAGGAGTATGTTCTAATTCTAAGCAGAAGGATCCATCAAATACAAATACAAATAGAAGATGAAATATGCAAAGTGTCGCAGATAGACATCAGGATGGAGGAGATCGTGAATACCACTTCATATTTCCTAGATAGGACTCGGGATATATTGGAAAGTCTAAAGGGAAGAATGTTTTGGGTAGAAACCAATAAATAATCTCCCGCAGACCTAGCCATTAAAGATCAGCAGACATTGCAGCAAGAATATGAGTTAATGGAATTTTCTAGTAATGTTGCAGAGGAATTTAAAAAGACAGTAAAGAAGACAAAGACTACTTGTGCCGAATTTTGTAGGAGAGTACTCTTCACATATAATCAATGTCATGGTTCTACTGAGAAAATATTGGATGTGCTACCTAAACATGAGTTGTTTCTAAAGCATTTGCAGAATAGGTATAAAGAATGTGAACAAGAAATCTAGCAGGTCAAGGACTTGGATGAATGGATATTTAAAAATGCAATAGCATATGCATCTGTGAGCATACACTTATTAGAGGACCAACTGTGCCTGATTCCTACTAGGATAGAGGGGGTGAGGACCCAAGCTGCCAAATACGAAATCCACATTCTATTCCTTGAACCTTTTGGGTTCAAAAGCATAGCAGCAGATGCTAATGCATGGAAAAAGTTCATCAACGAGCAAGCTGGGCCTTCTTCATAAAATGTTTTGGGAATATTGTTTAAAAAGTAATATATTGTATTAATTTTTTGCACAAGCTATAGGACAAATTTTTTGAAAATAAAGGTTGGGGAAGCTCAAGAGACAATGAGGGGTAGCCAAAGATTTTATGCTTTTGTATAGGTATAGGAGAGTTTTAGATAGGAAGGGACTTTTTTTCTAGACTATCTTGAAGAAGTATTGTAAGACGAACTAATTCATTTACAATAAAGAGTTATATGTTTCTATTGGAGAAAGTTCTGTGGACTTTCAAATGTTGACTGTGGGCTAGTTGGATATGAACTATTTCATTTTCAGCTTGTTTCCATGAACTATGAGATCGTTATAACCTATTGAATTCTTTCATGTTATGAATGTGCTCCTATTTATTTTTGTGAAATTTCCACAATGAGTAATGAATGTTTTAATTAACAATAAGCTATCTTGTTGTTTTATTTCTATTGATGTTCATGTGTTCAGAAACGTTAACAACTATTTGTGATTTTCTTTATGCATGCAATACGATATGATTACTCACCATTAATGATAGTTTTTCTCCCTATGGATAGGTTAGTGAGTCTTAGTTAGTTTCTTGATGTTTGTGATTTAGAAGCGAGAGAGGTAAGACAAGAGGTAAGAACCTGCACATCACATTGTGACCCTCCTCGTTATCTCTATCGTCTACATTTAGTTAGGCACTTGCATGTTATACTTAAACATTAAAAAAACTAAAAAATATACACGATGGACCGGGCCGTAACCGGTAAAACACTTTAATAGTTACTTGACCTACGGTAGCCGGACTGCAAAACCGGACGGATTCCCCATACCAAACAATAACGAGCTAATTGGGAACGTTTATTGGGGAGAATCCATACTGTTGTTACCTATGATTTCCCAGGACACAACCATTTTGGCACTAGAAAGAGGGCCACCAGTGCATGGCTGGCCGAGGAAGCTTGCTTCCTCAAAATTACTCCACTGGTGACAGTTTTGAAAACAATTTGCTTCAAAAACCCACTCCTGAAGATAAAAGAAAAAGGGTATCTATATCCCGTCGATAACTAAGTGGTTGATGATTTAAGGAGAATTACCAGGGAATATGCGAAAAATATTGGAGGATTACCTATTATCTCTGTCCTTCCTAGAGGAGAGTATCAGAAGAAAGATCGCCCTCAATTGGAAGACTCAGTGTTTGTAGAAGATCTCGAAGAATTGGTAGAAGCAGCCTTACAAGAAGTTGACCAATCTTTAGATCAATTGGATTTAGATTCCCCTTACTGTTCACCTTTCCATACCCCTATTCAGTCCCAACCACATACTCCACTCATAATCATGGCTAATGTAAATGCAAACCAGCCACCTCAACAACTTGCTTGGAGGGCTAAGTCGCCTTTAAATTTGACACCTCCCTTGCATGATTTGCCTCAGGATTTTGACAAGATGTTACCCAAGTTTGAACCGAGTGAAGGAATTCTGGTAGATGATCATTTGCAAAGTTTTTACTTGGCTGTAGAAGGACTAAGAGCTGGAGAGCATGAAGATGTGGTCTATAGATTATTTCCTCACACCCTGAAAGGAAATGAAGCCTCGTGGTATTTTTCCCTACCTACAAATTCAATCACAAATTGGAATACTTTTGAGAGACTGTTTAGAAGAAAATATGCAGTCCATAAAAATCATGCAACTTTAATGAAAGCGTTATGTGCTCTAAAGAAGGAAAGGAAGGAAAGAGTGCATAATTTCACTCAAAGGTTTGCTGCTTACCTAAACAATTTCATTGCAGCTGACAAACCATCTGAAAATGCCCTAATTGAATACTATACCTCAGCTATCGGACCTGATCTAGCCATGTTTTCCAAGAGATTGGTCAGACCTACATTAGCAGAAACCTATAAAGAAGATGACAAGGTAGAGGCAAAAATGGAGAGTATAGAAAATTACCATGTCCAGTCAAAAGAGAAGACTTCTGGAAATAAGAAACCTTTATTGCTGACTAAGCCCAAGGATGAGCAATCATAGGATTTCGAAGGCATGGTGAAGATGATGCAGAAATTATCCAACAGGGTGATAGATTTAGAAAAGAAAAAGGAGGATCATAAACCATATAAGACTTATTATAAAAAAGGGAAGACAATAGTCAACGTAAACCTCCTCCACACAGTCCGTCAGCAATGAATTTAACCAATGTAGGCATGGACAATTTTTGTACTTTTCATCAGCAACCTCATTCTGAGAAGAATTGCTGGCAATGGATTAATTCTATGACATTAGTAATGAATCAATTATTGGACTCCAAATTGACAGAAACTAGTGAGGAAGAGAAAAAAGATCATGAACATACAGAAAAACAAGAGGAAGATACTTTAGTTTTATGGGACTGTGTTTCTATCATGATACAGAAGATGAAGATTTTCTAATACAAGGAGAAACACCAGAAACTAAGGTAACAACAAGAAGTCAGAATCTGTTAAAAGAAGATAATTTGATACTTCCTAAGATTAAGAAACTTCAAGAAAACATGAAGAAGATAAAGAACAACCCTTCGACTGTTAAAATACCTAAATTTGTCATTTCAAGTCAGGATCCTAAGAAAATCAACACACTTCTAAAGCCTACTGAAAGTAATATTGATAATGTCAAGAAGAATCTCAAAGAACATGAGATGGGATATGATATTGTGGAAGACATTAAAAAGGATAAAGCGAATATCTCATTGTTTGAAATGTGCAATTTACCTCAGTAGAAAGAGAATCTTTTAAAAGCACTTGAGACACCAGACGAGGAGCCTCCCAGTGACAACCAACCTGGGGAAGAGATTGGTGAGGCAAGTTTAGGAGGGAAATCTAAGTATAAAACTCCAGCATTTTAACTATAATGTGCATAATTGTTTAGTGGAATCAGGAGAATCAGCCAATGTTATGCCACTTTCAATCTACAAGAAAATCAATGGTCAACCTAAACCATCCACTTGGCAAGTTCTTCAATTAGACAAAACAGCTGTAAAGGTAATAGGAGAAATGGATGATGTTTTGATTTGCTTATCCGCAGATGAGAGGGTATGTCAGTACATCAACATTGTAGTAGCAGACATACCAAATGATTATGTTCTGGTTTTGAGCTGAGACTGGTCAACAAGGTTAGAAGGATATTTTGCATTGGATTGGTCACATTTGTGGTTGCCTTTTCAAGGAAGTCCAAATCAGATAAAGGTGCTTAGAGAGCCTCAAATGAAATATAATGTGACTCAGTTAGAAGGAAAAAATGAACCAGTAAACTCAGTTTTGGGAAACTATTTCATTGAACTGGAACCGTGAAATTGCCAAGCTGAAGAAGCCAACAGTATACCTGATATCCAGCCCGATCTCCTTCTATTTTCACGGGCTGATGAGATTGACTATAATATAGTAGATTTAGTTTCAGATGTAGTTTGTAATTCAAATTTAGTAGAAGTAGATAGTTTTTGGATTCTTTATTTCAATGTTTCTAAAACAATGGAGGGATCAAAGGATGGTTGTGTCCTGATTGATCCAGAAAAAAATAAACATTTTATTTCATGTAGGTTAGAATTCGAATGCACAAATAACACAGCCAAATACGAAGCACTAGCTCAGGGACTTAAAAAATCCATAGAACTGAAAGTAAAAAATCTGAAAGTATATGGAGATTCTGAAATAGTTGTTAAGCGAATCCGGAACAAAATACACTGCATTTCACCACATTTGAAAGATTACCAAAGTGAAGTTTGGGAGTTGATGATAAAGTTCCATGCATTCAATGTTATGTCCATTCCTAGATTAAAGAATGCAGCAACTAATTTACTAGCTACCTCAGCTGCAAGATTAGTACCTTGAAATAATAGATGCTCTATTGAATTACTTTTCAGGCCTTCTATTCCAAATATGATCACAAATTTACAGGTTTTTTACGATGATCAGCAAATTTTGGAGTGTTTGATGAATGATGATACTTTCAAAGGAGCAATAATAGATGATGAAGAACATCAAGCAGAATTAAATTTCAGGAAATTTATTCCTAAAGGAGTTAGGACCTTGGTATGAATGTTTGATTTAGATAAAAAGTTCAAAAATCTAGTGAATGTCAAGACTCATAGCTCATCTTTACGATTCGAGCTAATAAATTTAGGGACTGAAGCTAAACCCAGATATGTAAATTTGGGGAAGTGTTGTTCTCCAGGTGAAAGGAGTAAGTTCATTAGTTTATTCAAGCAGTACAAAGATGTGTTTTCTTGGACCTATGAAGATCTAAAAACTTATGACACAAAGATCATACAACATGTTATCCCAATCAAAGGTGGAATCAAGCCTTACCAACAACCTTTGAGAAAGATGCATCCTAAGTTGGAACCTTTAGATCAAAGTGAGGTAAAAAATTTGTTGGATGCTAAAATCATATTTAAAGTTAGACATTCAGAATGGGTTTCTAATTTGGTGCCAGTACAGAAAAATTCTGGAGACATCAGACTTTGTTTAGATTTCAAAAATCTTAATCGCGCATCAAATAAAGATAATTATCTGGTCCCACCCATGGAGCAAATATTATAGATGGTTTTAGGTTTTGAATTGTTTTCGTTATTAGATGGATTCTCTGGTTATAATCAAGTATTAGTAGCTGAAAAAGGAAAACTTAAAACCACTTTCAAAACCAGGTGGGGAACTTTTGCGTACAAAAGGATTCCCTTTGGACTTATTAATGCTGGAGCTACATTCCAGAGGGCCATGGATATAGATTTCCATGGTCTGATTGGTCGTAGTGTTGTGGTTTATCTAGACGATGACACAATATTTTCAAAAAAGAGAGAAGAGCATTCATTTCATTTGAAATAGATTTTTGAGCGTTGCTGAAAATATGGTATTTCACTAAATCCCAAGAAATGTGTGTTTGCAGTCACAGAAGGAAAGCTACTGGGTCATGTCATTTCTAAGAAAGGGATCTCCATAGACCCAGAGAGGATTAAATCCATAGAACAGATCCCTTTACCCCATAATCAAAAAGGTATGCAATCTTTTATGGGGACAATCAACTTTGTGCGAAGGTTTGTACCAGACTTTGCTAAAATCGTCAAACATTTGCAGCAAATGGTTAAATAGAGTGTGCAGTTTAAATGGACTGATTTGGAAAAGAATGCTTTCAGCAAGATAAAAACATCTGTTGCTCATGCACCATCACTCAAAATTCCAAATTTTGAAAAGGATTTTATTCTGTACACTTTTGCATATGATGATTCATTAGCAGTTGTGCTTACACAGAAAGAAGATGGGGGATATTATTACCCCATATCATTTATGAGCACTGGTCTGCAAGGGGATGAATTGAATTATGTGACAGTTGACAAACAAGCTTATGCATTTTTTAAAGTAGTAAAACAATTCAGGCCATATGTAATTAAGAATCGCACCAAAGTAATAGTTCCACACCCCATTAGAGTAAATTTGAGGTCTAAAATGGGCCTCCTAATGAAAATAATAAAATAATAGTTATTAATTTTGGAGGAAGAATTAAAAAAACTACTTTTGTGTTCGTATTTTCGACATATCTCCCTATGTTTTTACTCAAATTTCAAGCGGGAGAGCTCGTTGGATGTGGAATTTAATTCCACATCCAATGAGTACCCACACTGCATACTTTTGATGGACCCCACTACCCCAAAAAAAAGAAATACCTGAAAAAACGTGATGATGACATCTTCATCACATTTTTCAGGTATTTCTTGTTTTGGGGGTAATGGGGTCCATCAAAAGTATGCAGTATAGGTACTCATTGGATGCGGAATTAAATTCCACATCCAATGAGCTCTACCGCTTGAAATTTGAGTAAAAACACAAGGATATATGTCAAAAATACGAACAAAAAAAGTAGTTTTTCTTTTATGTCAAATATGTCAATTCAACCATTATGGTTGACTCATTTTATTGAAATTCTATTGGTTCTTGAATTCCAACTCAAAAAATTTATTGTTGGCGCATTTTCTTATAAGGCCCATTTTAGACCCCAAATTTCCTCTAATGAGCCGTATGATCTCTCTTTGTGCAAAAGGAATTAGGAGAAAGAAGAGGAAACTGGGTGACTGCTTTACAAGAATACGATCTTGAGTTCAAACCAGCATCCATAGTTAAAGGACACGGATTGTGTAAACTAATGACTGAAGGTCAAAATAATGAAGAAAGAAACTGGGATAATGAAGTTGAACAACATATGGTGGATGTATGTCCTCTGTTTACAGCTCCAAACTCCTGGTATCGGGACCTAGTCCATTACCTCCAAGAAGGGTATTTGCTGGACCATTGGAGTCCCAAGAAAAGAAGAGCATTACGTTTGAAATCAGCTTTATATCAGATCATTGATGGAGTACTATTCAGAAAGAACTACGATGGAGTCTTTCTCAGGTGTTTAGAACAAGAAGATGCAAAGAAGGTCGTAGCAGAATTGCATGATGGACTTTCTGGAGGTCACTTTTCAGGCGACACAACAGCACATAAGATTCTCAGAGATGGATATTACTGGACTACATTATTTAAGGATGCTCATGCTCATGTTAGAAAATGTGATGCTTGTAAGAGATGTGCTGGAAGACAAGATAAAGTAGCAGGACCATTAAAACCAGTAATTATATCAGAACCATTTGAACAATGGGGAATCGATATTATTGGAGAAATAAACCCAAATTCCTCCTTGCAGCACAAGTATATTCTGACACCAATTGATTACTTCACCAGTTGGGTCGAGGCTATTCCATTACGAAAAGTAAACAAAGATGTAGTTATGGACTTCTTAGAGAATCACATTATGACCAGGTTTGGGGTTCCAATTTCCTTGGTTTTTTTATAATGCTACTTACTTTTCTTCTATTAGATTAAAACTGCATTTGCTAATGAAAGAGAAATTAAGTTCCATAATTCTGCAAATTATTACCCACAAGGAAATGGTTTGGAGGAATCCACAAACAAAAATCTGATTAGAATTCTAAAGAAAATAGTGATAGAAAATCAAAGGAGTTGGCATTTAGCGTTACCCAATGCTCTCTGGGATGATAGAGTCACACCCAAGAATTCCTTAGGTGTGTCACCATACACTCTTGTTTATGGAAAAGAAGTTGTCCTCCCTCCTAATATTCTATTACCATCTTCCATTATAGCCCAACAGTCTAGGGGTACTAATAATGAAATTCTACAAATCAGAATCTATAATATGTTGAAGTCAGAAGAGTCTAGGTACAAAGCCAAGGAAAGGTTTAAGAATCAACAAGAAATAGTGAAGCGTTGGTTTGACAAGCACAAAACTGGGAACAAAGAGTTCGAAGTAGGAGATATGGTTCTTAAGTGGGATCACCCGCATGATGAAAAGGGAAAGCACACCAAGTTTCAACAGTTATGGGTAGGCCCTTTTCAAATTGCAGCAAAGCTAGGCCCCTCAACTTACAAGTTGCAAGACTTACAGGGGTGGGAAGAGAACTTACCAGTAAATGGTTTAGTTCTCAAGCCTTATTTTTCTTGATCATTTTGATTTGGTTTTCTTGTACATAAATAAAATTTTGGTTTGCTGCTTACTTTAGAGTATTTTTAGTTGTTCTCTTTATTTGCTCAAAGTTTGATTCACTAGTACAAAAGCGCGGATTTTTCCACGGAGGTTTTCCACGTTTCTTACTTTTTGGTGTAAAATCCGATGTAACAGAAACGAGGCGTCGCTATATCCACACCTAGCCGTCGCTGTATCCACGCCGGGACTCTTAGACGTCGCTGTATCCACACCTAAACTCTTGGACGTCGCTGTATCCATGCCTGACCGTCTCTATAATGATGGCACCGTCTTTTGTTGACTTTTTTATCATGGTTTGGAAGCTACCATCAAGCATGATGAGATGAATGGGTGTGTCTCTAGCAATTAGTTCAAGTTTGAAGGCTTTTAGGGGTTCGGGTAACGATTTTTATCCAAAAGAAAATTTTGAAAGGACTACTAGATGTTCTGGGAA